>CAUHTR010002860.1:0-53002 GCA_959609185.1 Schmidtea polychroa
GAAACAAATCAGTATGGTAAGATCCAAATTAAATTCAATGAATCAGGCACAGAAAAAAAAATTATAAACATAAAGAAGAATTAATGACGTTGCATAACTTTATATTTTTATTGGAAAAGAAAGTGACAGTCTGACACATGCTCTAGTCGGAATTAATAACAGAATTAGTATTGCTAATTTTCTTGAAAAGAGACCGGGAAAAGATTTAAATGTTAAAAATTACGACACTGAGACTAAACTGACAGAAACAAAGGTTATATGGCAAACTTAGAGGTCTCTGAATCTTAGGAAAATGAGGACCCAATTCCTGTCATTATAACATGGAAATAAATACAGGTGAAACAGAGCTGTTACAATGGATGTTTGACAATACATAAATGAAAACATTTGGAATAAAACAAAAAATTAATAGCCGACCAGTTTCTCGCCTCACCAAATAAAATGATCCTTTCTCAAAAATTCTAGCCAAAAATAATAAACTTTTTAGTGAAAAATACTATAATTTGGGAATCAAAATGTTGTTTAACTATACATTTGTGGCTCTGCTACTAGTATCTTGGATCCATCTTATTGTGAAACTTGTGTGCTATTTTCAAATATAAATGATCATTGGCGTTCTGGAGAAGCTTTCTGATCGGTGAACTACATTGGACATGTTTAATGGTGTTCAAAGTAGCATTAAACGAGGTAAAAATTTATTATTATTATTAATAAAACGTGTACTATTGCTTAATATCCTGTTGGTTAAACTTGAATTCTCGAATTTTGATTTTTAAAAAATGAAACTTAATAATGAAACATAATAACATACAATTAATCATTTCATATTATACAACCATTTCAATTTGAAATTTATAAAATCTTAAACACATTGTTTGTTTTCCAATCTAATTTAATGTATAATTGTTAAGTATTGACTGTTAACTCAAAAATTTTATTAATTTACTTGGGGGACATTAGCCCAAGTGAAAATTTTCATGGATTTAATAAGTCTACACAAAGAAAATTTGTGAAATATACTAGCTGCTCAATATTAGGTGGAAAATACTTCTTCATATTCTATTTTTATTTGGGCTCGGGATCTCGGATGGCAAAATTCATCACGTTCAATGCCCAGCCTTCGACTAAAATCGAAAAGGCTACAAATCATACCTACCCCATTGTGTAATAATATAATTATAAAATAATTTGAGGTGTTAAATTTTTTTAATAAAATAGATATTTCAGAATTCCATGTTTCTTATTATAAAAATGAGACATTTCATAAAAATTGGCTTAAATTTCTAAAAATGCAAAACCATTTTTTACTCTTCGTTTTCACAAAACGTAAATCGTTATTTTTGTGTAGAATATTTTATTTTTAACAATTTTTAATTTATTATACTTATTTCTTTAAATGTAAAATTTAAACTTACTATGGTTAAAATTTACATTAAAACGATTTGTTTTATCGTCTGAATTTTAACCTCTAAACTACAAATTATTTAAATAAATTCGGGAATAATGACTGATGAAATTGAGGTTATTAAGGGGCAAGCATTTGAAGTGAAACCACGATATATAGATTTAAATTATATTGGAGAAGGTGCTTATGGAATGGTTGCGTGAGTTCATACTGTTTTATTTAAAATTTTAAACCATTTTAATTATACAAATTTAATTAAATTTTAATTATACAAACCATAAATTATTATTAAGATTTTATATTTTAAAAATATGTCTTTTTACATAATTGAAGGTATCATATTAATATCAAATTAAGTCTGTCATTTTTTATATTTATATTATAATTCTCTTAAATTCTATTAATTAAAATTTTTAATATTCTAAAATAATTTTGCAATTTTTATACAATATTGTTTAATATTATAAAATCTAAGTCGTTTTGTATATTGTGAGTTTTTTGCAGAAGGAAAAATATTTTGTTATTTTGAAATTTAGTTGAATGCATTAAAGTTATAGATGCAATTTCAAATTAAAAGTATTGGCATATTAGATTATTTGATATCTAAGTATGATCTTATTTTAAATAATATCTCCAGTAATTAATAATAATTCGTAGGTAAACAACTTATATTGTAATTAATATTCTGTTTGATCTAGGAAGTTTTTAAAATTTTTTAAAAAGGACGGATAATATATTATTTTAAAATTTTTTAACATTTATATCGCTTACTAGAATAATAATTTGGAATCAACATTGCAATATATTTATTATGAAATAAAAAATTTGAATATATATTTTAAACTTTTAAAATTATTTTTAAATTATTTCTTCGAAAAAGAGATCATAAAATATATTAGAATAAATTGGAAAGAAAACGAAGTGAAACACTTCCAAGTACTTAGTTTATAACAGAACATCTGATCCAAATAGAAGGGTTGGGGTAAATTTTGGATAAAGAAAATAATTTGAAATTTACTTCTTATATTTAATATGAAAATTAAAAACTAGGAACTTAACAGCAAGATAAGGAAAACAGTTATATTTTATAATCCATTTTAAAAACGAATTAAATAAAATTCTTTTCAACAATAAAATCCAGGAAGCAATATTTATTACAATTTTAAATGAGAATTTAAAGGATTAATTTAAATTTTCTATGTTTTGTCCTTGTAAATTTGACAATCACATTTTTAATATTAAACAAACTTAATTTAATTAGGTAAATTTAATTAATTAAAATAACAATTTAAAAATATTTGTCAGAAATAGCTCTGTTTATGTCAAAATTACAAGTGCCTCAGTTGTTTGAATATTGGACAACAAATTGAGTGGATTTGAATTTTACCCTTCACGGGGATTAAGGAAATATGGGTAAATTTCAAATTTATGGAGGGCAAAATATATTCACTAAAGAAGAATAAAAACAACCATAATTAAACTAATTTAAAATGCACAGTAGGTCAAGTACAACTGTTGAAATTCATGGTTGTAAATGAAATGCTTGCTATATAAAGGAGCTAGAATAAATGTTATGACAAAATCATGTATGAATTAATTAGAAAATGTTGAAATTAAACAGACATATGAGAAATTAAGATACAGAGTTTTTTCAATTCTATTTGATAATTTCGTGTCCACGTTTAAATCATATAAATAAGAAGCTATTATCTTATTGGTTTTTTTAATTAACATTCTTTTTTAAACATTTAAAAAAAATCTTTCTAAATAAATTTAGTGATTTAATTTAATTTATAGTTTATTTTTATTTTCGACACACATATTTACATTTTTTTCGTGTTCAATTTTAAACTTTATTGGTCTCGAAAACACAAAAAAGGTAAAACTTAATATATTATCTAATTTTTTAATCATTTTTAAATAGTATTTTAATTTCCTAATTAACTTCAATATAATTCAGCTCTGCATATGATAATATTAAAAAAGAAAAAGTTGCAATAAAGAAAATATCTCCATTCGAATATCAAACGTATTGTCAAAGAACGCTTCGTGAAATTAAAATTCTAACCAGATTCAAGCATGAAAATGTATGAATTTTAATTTATTTATAGTTAGTCATAATAAATCTTTTAAAACAAACGTATTCAAAAGAAATCGAGCTTAAAATGTTTTGATTTCATGTTATAGTTCAGGTATGGCCAACAGTGTTAAGTAAAAAGTTTTAAAAATGTAAATTTTTTACTAACCAGAAATGAAAAAATGTAAAATAGGTAAAAAATTATAAAAAAAGATAAATCTCTCTATATATAAAAAAGCTAAGGGTCCCTCCATCCGAATTTTACTTTATTTTTTTTTATTTTAATTTATTTTATTTTTTTTTACCCTGGATATTAACTTTAACATTAACCCCACGTTCTAACGGGGTTGGTGAAGCGAAGCGAACAGGAGCAGAGCTCCTAGTTTTTTAAAAATTAATATCAATCTTAAATTCCAGTTCAACTAATCCTACATAGCTACATATGAAAATAATCAAATTCAACAAACAATTAGTGAATTATTTTCAGACGACTTGCATTACCCTTGCATTATATTATAGTTCTTAATTTCTAATATGAAATATGTAGTAGCGATTCTTAGCACTACATTCAAATGTGAATAATTTTAGTCTTGATTTTGTTGGATTCTTAATTAGATTCATAAGAGAAATGGTTTGTTCATAACAATAAGTTGAACTGAAGATTTTATTGTAAATTCTATAAATTATCACAGTTTTCGTTATTTAATCCTTTATAAATGTTACATAAAATGTCTTGTTCTTTGCAAAACAATATTAATTATTAAAAGAAACGAAATTTTATTTTAAAAGATACATTACTGAAATATTAAATTATAATATATTATTTTAATTAATGAATGTGAAATGAAATAGAAATAGTAAAAATAAAACTGAAAAGATTATCAGGATTTTTAAATTTAAAAAAATATATTTGAAAAAATTAGCTATTAAATGAATATAATATTCTATGTTTACCAAGAACCACAAGTAGTATATTGGTCAGGTCCTCTATCATGTTCATATTTTCCTGTGGACATTTGTAAGTTATTCAATGTTACTAAAAAAATTCTGTAATTTAATCTTACAAATAAAATTCAATGACTTTCATCCTATAAAATTGATTCGTTAACATTTGTCAGTCTGTAATATTTAGTGCCATATTTATATATTTAACCCTCTAATGCAATTTGTGATAAAGCATAATTCGTAGGAAAAGTTGGAAAAAATACAGAAAAATAATTATTTAATCTATTCATTTTATTACAGCCAATAACATTAAAATTGTCGACTAGCTTTTTTCGTCTGCAAAAGCATCAGTTATATCAGTACAGTCAATATTTAATTTAAAAACAGTTTCTATTGTTTTTTTAAAATTATAACCAATCTATTTTGTTTTTCAATTATATTGTTTTCCTCTGCTAACTTTCTATTTTGATAACCACTGTTTTACTCTATAATTTCAACCTTACCTAAATTGTACAAAAATAGCGTTGTAAAATAAATGAATAATTAAAATAAAAAACATGCCATACCTTAGAAATTAATAACATTATTGAAATTAAATTATTAATAGATATAAAACAACTCCGGTTTATGTGAAAAAATTGTCTTATTTCGGTCCTATTTCTTTTGGCGCCTTTAGTTTGATATAACATTATAATGTTATATAAAAATAATTAGTACACAATTAAGATGTGATATTATATCATTTAAAAAATGTTTTGATTTTAGATCAAAAATTAAAATACTCTTATTCAGCCATTCGTTAGGATTTTTTTGTTAATACTAATTTCCATTCAACGTTAGGGTTGAAGAAAAATTGCTTAATTCATCAGAATTATCAAAAAAAAGATTTCAAAATTCAAATATTTAATTACAAAATATTTAAAATTTTTTATTGGATATTAAAACAAGTAAGAATATATTTTTATAAAATATTTATTATAAAAAGACCAAGTTTACAATATTCAATAAGCCTTTTAATATATATTTAATTAGTATATATTTATATTTAGTATATATTTAATCAGTATATATTTAATTGCTGAGATTTTTCAAACATATAAAACGAAGACAAATTTAAAAAAAATTTCAATTCTAAGGAACAATTCTAACACTTGTGAGCGATTGCAGAGTAAACTTTTGATAATTGAGTTTAAATTTTTCAGAGATTTTCAAATTTTTTCTATGATCGCTCACACTAAATACATTTATACAGTAGATGATCTCGATACATATGTGAAAGTAAATATTTCAAAACATGCTATTGAATCCAAAAAAATTTCTTTCACCCAATACATTGCGGTTAATATCTATTATATCAGTAATATTAACAGAAAGATATTTTCAAGTTTCTCATATGGTACTAGAAAAATCGAAATGTTTAGGAAAACCTCCAAATATGCTATTAAGTTGTTTAACCGTTACGTTGCTGAAGTCATTTTGAAGAGACATACTACGCGTCAATTTATTGACTCCACAGTCTAACGGTTAAGCAAAACAATAAGTAAATGAAAATCGTGCTAATTAAGAGTATAATATATTTGAGAATAAAGGAACATTTCTCTTTCTTAAAAAAAGCTTTCTGTGGTTTCATTAAGTTTTTTTAATTAGGTTTTGTAAATATACATCTATATAAAATGTTATTAATACAGGTCTTGATGTATTTATCATTTATTTTCAAATATTAAGAGCTTATAACCTGAAAGTTATTTAAAAAAATTATTCTCGTTAGAAGGATCTTCTGCTGTTATGCATGTTATTTTTAGGGTTATATCAAACAGTTTCTACACTAATTTGTAAGATAGACACCAACGAGTTCAATAACATACACACAATAAAGAAGATTTTCAACTTGAGATTCGTAGTTTTCAACTGGAACTGACATCACGAATTGCAGCGAAGCTTAATAACCTCATATTTGTTAGAAAAATTTGGTATATTTAATTCCATTTTAAAAAAAAATCAAACAACCATCAAAAAAACAAACATATAAGAAGAAAAATGGATTGAAAAAATGTCTCGGCTTTCCATCATTGAAGGACATCTGGTTTTTTTAATGCCAATGTGAGAATTGTCGTACATAACAAAGTGTCAGAAATATGCGCTGATTGCTGCAAAATTGCTAATATTTTTCTTCGGCACGATGAAATAAATATGTAAAATACTCGCTGTCAATTGTGTTAAGTAACGGCTCCAATGGGCCCGAAGAGATAACTTTCCAGAACTCCTTCTAATCTGGTATGTAAATCAGGATGAAAATCATAAAACCATCCATACACATGCAATGAACTTGCAAACTGGTAGAAGTCGGTAGAATAGATACCAAAATCTCGAAAAGTCCTCGAGAATCCAACGTTCATTACTGAAATGTGGTAATATTTTTAAATAGATGTAAAGAAAATCACAATTGTTCAAATAATACTGAAAAAAGCTCGAACAAGGATCAATCATCTCTCCAGTCAATAGAAAGTACTTTGGATTGGGAATTGTGAGATTGGGTGAATTGCTCTTTTAGTGTCTCATAATTGCGCATAATATCATTTACAAAATCATAGTCTATATGTGACGAATGAGTTTGACTTACTACTCCATCCATAGCGTGATTCAAAATTCTATTGAGAACATGTTGGCAGCTAAGATACTGTGGAACTGATAAATTTAGTCACATAAAATTAATTTTTAATAATACTATTTCTCTTACCACTGTTAACCACAATTCAAAATAATTCAATGTTTCTTCGATACCATACTTAATAGTTTGAATTTTCAAAAGTGATAACTGCTAATCTAATTTGTTTTTTATCCTTTTTAAAACAATTATTCGGCGCTCTTTTCCGTCCACTTTTTTCCATTAAAATGCAAAGTTCATTCTCCTTTCTTCAATATTTCTTTCATTCTATACTTCATTTTTTCATCTTCCTTGAAACTGGCTTTGTATATTCCTGATTTTGAGGGTATTGGTAATTGAATTCCATTGACACCAAGCTGTTTGCATACTCTTGGAGGTTTTTTGGTGCTCAAGTTTGTGCTCTTTAATAAAGACACGATATTGGCTGTTTAATAGCATTTTCTTTAAACAGGTTTCAATATTGTAATTTTTAGGACTTCTGCAATCATGATTTTTAAATTCCGTTGTCGAACTGTTACAATCTATTTCATTGATTGAAATGACTGTATGGTAGAGGATACCGATTTACCACTCTTCCTTAACTTTCAACTTGCTTTTGATACAAAACCTTATTTTCCAGGCTAAGTCATTCACTATTTTGATTCGTATCAAATATATTTGTTAAAAATGTCATTTCATCATCATTTACAAGATGTTTGATGAGATTGTCATGTTTAACTATTACTTTCTCAACTTTTCTTTCTTCAACTTTACTGTTACTGTTGGAAAATTGAATTTCATTCACAATTCTACCAATCTGAAAACTACCATCTGAAACCTGATTTTTCTATTTTCCTTTTTTTGACCAAGGCATTGATTTTTCCAATGATGACATTTACTTTTGGAATTCTGCACTGGTTTATGAAAGAGTTTTCATGATTGAGATGCTTCTTCTCTTAATAGCTTTGTGAACCGAATTTTCTGTCCACACATCGGTATTTTCTTCTACCATAATACGAGATTGCTTGAATGACATGTTACAGATTTCAAAACTTAACCTGTGTTTCATTTATTTATTAATCTCTATTTCTTTTAAAAGAATGACTAAATATAAAGAGGAAACTAATTAGCATGTTAGAATATTTATATACTTTCAATTGTCGACAGTCAAAGTATTTTGTGCGACAAGCGTTTTATATAGATTAACATACATGTAAAATTATGCAGAACTAACTTTACAATATAATTTTCATTTCCATGGTTTTTAAAAAATATTTTTCAATCAAAAAATTGTTACTATAAATATAGTGAATTATTTATTAGTCTAATTTTGCCGATTAAGTATAGATTAAAATCCCGAAAACTTCAGTTTGGTTACGAGGGGAAGTTTTTGAAAGTAAAATGAAAACGAACGTTATTTCAATTTTTTAAGGTATATCTCATCATGTAGAATCCTGGCCGTATAAGGTTGATCTCATATCCATAATGTATAACTCTTAAATCCAACTTGGATATCTATAACGTACTGTACAGTTATTATAAGTCACTCTCGTTTATATAGCTAGATTGAACTTGACACCATTCAGCTAGTGCACTCTTGTCCTGATAAACTCGCTACACATTAATGAAAAGACCTTAACTACTTTATACCAGTGGTTCTCAAACTTTTTTCATCACGACCCAAATTTTTGACATTTCATGCCAAAAATTTTATTGCGACCCACATGACAAAGATTAATTTTAAAATAAATGTTTATTTAATGAGAATAACTCTATTTAACTCTAGTTATTCTAGTCATCGCGACCCACCAAAAATTCTTTCGCGACCCATAGTTTGAGAAACACTGCTTTATACTGACCTTACCCAATTTATAACTTGTTTTCTCTTATGACTTGTTTTCTCTTGTGACTAATATCTGTTTAAAAGTTTAAGTTTGCTTAAATGAGAATATATGGTGCTTTATAACATTTCGTAATTATATTTTTAAATAGTTAAATAAAATGAATATGTGATTGTTTGTTGCCATTTAATTTTCTAATAACTGCTTGGGACACCTGGGCAGGTATTTCTGAAGTTATCTCGCTTTACATCCACAGGATGACTATAAAAATTGCATCAAATGCAACATAGTTGGCTCACGACTTCGCCCTTACTGTTCAATCCATTCATCAATCAACATTAGGATTGGAATACCTTAAAATCTTATACGACCATATAATGTATTTCCAGGTTCAGATCCATTGGCCATATGTCCAGTGGCAACATCAACAGGTTTTAAAGATTGATATGTGTAATTTATCGTTGCCTAAGGTTTGGCAGGATTTTCTAACCCGGCTCCCTAGATAATTGTTTTCTTTGAACTATCATACATATGATTATAATCTTTGACTGTTCATTTTAATTATAAATTCAAAAAAATAAACTCCGAATGAATACAATAATTTCCAAAATTTTATTCACAAAACACAAGGCAATTTTCTAGAAAGTTCAATTAAAATTCCAAAAGAATAACAAATCACTAACACACCTAATTTTGGATAAAGAAAATTCGAATGATAACAAAATTTAATCTGAAACTAGATGTATTACTCACACACCCGAAGGAAAATCAAAGCACACACACACACACACACTTGACACAAAAAACACAATCCAACAAATTAGTCGAATATACAATTCAACTTGTGGTTAATGATCGGCTGAAACAGTGATTTTGTTGTTATACTTTTGTTTTGAAAATAACAACTGTTATTTAGAGTTCAATTTTCAGTAAATATTATGACATTCAAAATTTTGTCCTACTATTGAAAGAATAAAAGTTGGCATTCTACATGACAATGAGTCAAATTTTTTTTAACAATTAAAGAATTAATCATATTTTTAATTAACGCGAATTATACTTATTCCATATTTTTTAAATTTACCTGGTTATGATTTGTTTAAAAAAATCCCTTCCTCTACTGTCAAGGGAACTCGTTAAAGAAGAATGAGTCAGTAGAACAATATTTGTGGAGACATTGTACAAATTCCTTATTTAGAAGTGCATGTGAACAAATAATGAAGTCCTTCAAAATAATATTTTTCATATCAATAAAAGGAATTGATTTGACCAAGTGAAATTAAATGCTAAAATAACAATTCCATAAACAATAAAAAACAGTAGAATAAATATTCTCAGCCTTATGAAATAATTAATTAAAATTTCAGTTTTCTTAATTTTGATTACTTGTAGATTTTTTTTCATCGTATTGAAATAATTCCATTTGGCACTTTCGATCAATTCTTAATGAATCAATCATTCATGAAATATCAAATATGGTCAATGGGGTTCAGAATTTATTACACTGTATTATTTTGTTCAAATAACGTTTAAGAATGTTTTATTTAGACATTAAAAAAACCTTTGATGCATTTCAGTAAACAACTTTGAAAATTTTCAATATCAAATGTTATTCATCACGAATATCTTTGTCGATCCTCAGTCAAGTGCTTTTGTTTTTCGAAAAACAGTCTAGAATTCCACTTCCCTAAGATGTGTTCATTGGAAAACGTTCATTGTTAGCTCCATCTATTGATGAAACAAAATACCAAGTTTTACAAAATAGTTTTAAAATTTATTCACAAAAAATAGCCCCCAAAATCTCTTAGTAAAACCAGTCTTTCTTTCAACATTCAGCTCGCATTAAATCACAACTTATTTTCATATTTTGTTCTCTCATCTTTTTTAATCAAATAAATCATCTAATAAAATAACATTTAAATTTAAAATATATTTGTAAGTTAAACTTGATCAACGAGCATTTAAAAAAAGACAGCGCCGAAAATCTGTGTAAAATATAATAAATATATGAAACAACATATTGATTAGTACTCTAAAATAACCCGATGGCTGTCAAAGTCGTTGGAGGGATGATTTTACTAGTGGAGAATTAAATAGTTCTAAAGAATGAATTATGAATTCATATTCCTACAATTTGGAGAAAATGAAAATTGATAACAGGTCAAAAGAAAATATTATTAATTTAATGATTAAATTGAGGTCTTGAATATCACTTACTAAATACGATTTAGGAAGAGTTTTGGTGTTAAGCACTAAATGTTATCCAGTGGTCTCATTCCATTATAACAATATATTTTGGCGAATATAGATTCCGTGCTTTTTTGTCAATAAAAATTACACGAATTCACAGACAACCCTACGGATCCTAATAAGAGAAAAAGTTCCACATTTATCAAAATCATGAATAAAAAGCAAGAACAAAGACGCCATTGAATTTTAAGTTAAAAATGCTATTAATTTATAAATTTTTACATTTTTCTCAATACTTCCCAATATGTTTTCCCAATAAAACTCGGCTTTATAAGAACAAAAATATACAAATAATATAAAAATAAGCACATATATAGAACAATTTACTGAAAATTAATAATTACTGAAGGGTGTGTCTAGATTCCAATTATCCCAACTTTTAGAATTGCTCAAACGTTTTTTCAGGCATGACATATCTCTATACTCAAATAAATTCAATTAATTAATTAATTAAGAAATTACTATAAATCATTATATTTTAAATCAGGCAATAAATCAAAAGTAACAATATCAAAACATCGAAATTGAGTGAAATTCATCAATTCGTTGAGAAGGCTTGAAATTTATTAATTTTTGATAAATAATTATTATGGTTGATTATAAATATTATACAGTAAACCCTCCAACTGCGCGGTTTTTCATTGCGCGGTTTCGCAATTGCGCGGCCAAACCTTTAATACCAAAATTTCGATCTGCGCGCTAAAAATTTCGTAGCTGCGCGGTTTTTCTTTTGTTTTTGTCTATTTTAACAAGAAAAATCATGTCAATTTAATTTTTTATGGTGAATCCCGTAAAACTACGAAATACATATGGTAGTGAAAATAGTGATTCATCGTATTTCGATGCACTGTATTTTTTATATAAAAATAATAAAGGCAGTTTCATTTTTCTAGTGATGTGGTTAGGATTAGGATTTAAAATTACATAGTTTTAATTAATAGATATTTATACAAGTGTTTATTTAATTAAAAATATATTAGTATTAAATTCAAAAAAATCTTATTCGTGTGCATTAGATATAACCGTAATAAAAAATTATTACATCAATTAAAGAATGTTATAAAGTAAGTATAAATAAAATTTTTGATTTTTGATTTAATACTCATTTTGATTTAATAGGTTTTTAATAATTTCTACACCTTATATATAATAATGGAAAAAGCTGGCAAAAGAAAAATATTGACGTTAGAGGCAGCTTTAGCACCATATGCTGAAATTTATAAAGAAAAACAAAAAGCTGGTAAGCAATCAGTGTTAACAAGCTTTTTTCAAAAAATTATACAATCACAGCCAATAGAATCAAGCTCATCAGCATGTAGCAGTGATTAATATAACGTTACTTATGTTAATTTTTATTTATGTTTAGTCGTTGAATTGAGACTGTTTTTTAGTTCTTGTATTGTTTTTTATAATTTTTATTTATGTTAAATTTTTATTAATTTTTATAATAGTAATATTAATTATGTAAAAGCAATGAATTGAGACTGTTTTTATTAGTTTTTATGTTTATATAAATGTAAATATGAATATTAGTCGTTGAATAAAGACTTTTTATTATATTTTTTAATATTTTTGTAATATCTGGAACCTAACCCCATAATTACATATAAAATCGGGTTCACAGTGCGCGGTTTCGGTTTGCGCGTTGTTTTTGTGGAACGTATCTACCGCGCAGTTGGAGGGTTTACTGTATTGTGAAAACGTGACTGCGTAAAGTAATGCAATCAAACAAATAAACCAACTAGGTCAATGAAAATTTTAAATGAATTGCCACATTATTTGAAAAGTAGAAAAAAGATTCAAAGTAGAATTTAATTCAATAACACTTTTAAAGTAATTTGACAAGGAACATGAATGTAAAATGTAAATTGACTGGAACAAATATATTTTAAATAAGTTTTTTAATTTTGGTTATGATTCAAAAAGTAGGTAAAAAACATCGGGCTTTTTTCATTATATTTCGCAATAACAATACTTATTTACAATATACCAGACAAAATATCCAGAAAACATCCGTTAGCTTCGACTGACCTTGAAATACTAAACGAGATGTCGCAGGAACAAAATTGACGTATAAGAACATATGAAGAACGTGTTGTGGCTTTCGGGTATAGTTTTTTTGTACCTGAACGTGCTTGTTGTGTTCAGGCGATGTTATAGCTGCCGTATCACGTACGTTTTAACACTCTTGCACTAGCTAATCCGGTGTAATATCAATATGTTTTATATATTTAAATTCAGCATTCCGCTATTCTTAAAAAATTTAACACCAAAGCAACATTATAAAATATTTCTAAAATTTCAAAAACCGATGTTCTCAAATTAAATACCATAAACTTTTCCTTCGACAAATTTAGCTATTTTCTTAGAAATTGCTAAATTGATATAATTATGTATAATATTTTATTATTAAATTAAATTATAAATTATTGACATAATTTTAAATATTTAATTGCTTAATAGTTGCTTTTAAATGTGACAAATAATTTATTAACATTTTATTTAAATTTGATTAATTTTTATTAAGCATCCTACAAATAGACTTTTTTGTACATAAAAAAATTTTGAATTGAGAAACATTAATTGTAAAAAACTTCAAATTTAGCATATAATGACAGGTATCGTAAGGTGTGTTTGATGGTTCTCGTTTGTTATAAGGTCAAAGTGATAGATCATGAATAATGATAATTGAACTCTCTAAAAACCTTAAAAATTATAAAATATAACACATGAAATAAACCAAGAGCTTACATCTATTTATCTATATCAAATGCTATACTTTATAAGCTTGATCGCGTTTGTTCCAAAGAATAACAGACTGTGACGTCCTTAGGAACAAAACAACTTGTCTATTAATAGTTTTGGTTAACAATAAAATAGATGTTTATTAAATTGACGTTTGTCTGAATTTTAGTGTCTTAGTGGTAAACTAAAAGTAACCATTTCAATGATACGACTATCATCGTATATGTAAGTGTATATGGTCATTAATTATATTATTATGCTCAACTTTCTTACTTACATGTGACATATAAATATATCGTAATATCAAATGTAATATTACGTTTTAGTAAATATTATTTTCTTTATTATTTATTATTATTTTATTATTCCGATGTAACTTATGATTATTCTCATTATTCATTAGTTATCTTAGCAATGAATTACTTTTAAATTAATAGTTAGGGGATATGGTTTTCAAAAATTACAGATGAGATTTCTTGACTGAAAGTTCGGTAACGTTCCCGATTGAATAATGATTGAAAATTTATTAATATTTAAAATGACCTGCTTAAATTATTTTTAAAATTGCACTAAAGCAGGGATTCACAACCTTGGGTACGCGTACCAGTACCGATACACGGGCAAGCATTTACCAGTACGCGAATTACTTTACTATATATAAATCTATTCAAAATCTATTTTGCGAAAAAAACATGACTACAATAACCCATACATTTTAATATTTTACAATTTCTAATTTTCTAAAATTTGTAATGCCATTTGCGACCACATATTTATGTGAAACAGGATTTTCTGCAATGACTCAGATGAAAACCAAGTATAGAGCTTTGAATAGGATCTTAGCTTTAAACTGACAAACATTGAGCCCGATATTTCTTCTTTAGTTAATAATAAACAGGCCCAACCTTCTCACTAACTATTTTTTAAGTCATAATTATATTTTACTTATATGTTTAGCAGTATATATATTTTATTGAAATTTTTTTTAAATATAATAATCTGAAAGATGTTTTTAATTTAAAATTTAGAACATAATATAATTTTTATTCTTTTTCTTCTTATTATTATTTAAAACAATAAAGTGATAATATAAGCCTTTTGCTGCGAATAATGTATTTAATAAACAAATTTTCGACTATGAGGACTATCTTATAGTCGAAAATTTATTTTAATAAATAATCACTTTATAATTATTATTATTATTATTATTATTATTATTATTATTATTATTATTATTATTATTATTATTATTATTATTATTATTATTATTAACTATTAACTATTATTAATTAATATTAACTATTATTAATTATTAATATTTATTGTGAGGAGACAAATTAAAAAAACAAAAATTTTTAATAATAAAAAGAAATATATATGCTATATTATTGACCACTATATCATCATGAGAAATAAGCAAGAAAGACGAAAAACAATTAAACATTACTAGATTATATAAAGAACTTCGAAGAAAAAAGTTTAAAGGAATATTTTCAAGGTGGTATCACCAGAACACGAATAGCATTATTAATCACAGTTCCAAAGAATAGAAAGTATATCAGCGCATCACTAAATGAAGGATGAAGAAAAAACTGGGCTTACTACAAGAGATAAAATACACACTAAGTTCAACAGCTCAAAAAACAACTGGAAGTAAGCCCGACAAAGGTTATATTCAAACTGAAATTTGATAGAATGAAATGGGACCAGAATATGGAAATAGATTGAGAAGATATTAGGAAGAGAATAGAGGAAAACAGGTAAAGTAAAACAAAACACTGAGAAATTTTTAATTGGGAGATATGATATTGATTAAACAAAAAATTAGAAATAAAGAAGATGCGAAATGTGAATGACATTACACGTTAATAAAGAAAATACATGAACGGAGTTATTTACTAAAAGATTTAAATGGGAAGACAATATTTAGAAATTTTGAGAAGTTCAAACATTTTATAAAGGGGGATGTAAGGCGAAAAATTAGAAAACATAAAATTTTAAAATCGAAATTATTATTTATATAAAAATAATTTTTAGTTTTTTAAATAAAAGATAATGTTTAAAATTTTGAATTATAGTTTTTATGAATCACAAATAATTAAAATTTAAACAATTATTAATTGTCTCAATACATATTGTTTTAATATTAATAAAATAATTATTATTTTATTTACAACTTGCACTGAAATAAAATTTGGAATTATGAGTGAAGAGTTAAGTGCTAAAGACTAGTAATAATTATTAATTATTATTATTGATAAATAAGTATAATTAAATTATATAAAATCGTTTCATATGTTCGTATGTTCATATAGAGTAACTTATATACGTAGTTGTTTCAAATATTTCTAATTAAATAAATAAAGATTCTAATAGTTTATTAAAAATCTATTATAAAGAGCTAACCAATAATTTTTGTGTGGGCATTTTTTGAATTATATATAAACCACGGCTTAATTATGACATTCAAATTTGCTAAGTTTAATCACCTGAATTCCCGCTATCTTCAAAAAAAGTGAATCAGATAAATATTAATTTAGTTTTATGAATATTTCCATAATATTTTATATTATTTATAATTTTCGATTAAATATTAACTTTAAAATTATTCAATTTTAATCAAATCCATAGCAAATTATTAATTCAAAATTTTAGTAATATATTAATTAATTAACTTTACTGATTAAAAGTTTACTGATTTAATTATACAAAGGCACTACTCAAACATTTGTTTTACGATATATTTCGACAGTTTTCATGCCATCATTAGGTACGGATATTGTAGATTTTATAAAAGTTTATTAATTTTAATAACTAGTTTAATTTAATTTAAACCATCAATTATTTTTCAATTTAGACTACTTTTATTAAATACATTTTATAATTTCTAAAATATTTGAATATCATTTTATTTGAATAACATTTTTATAATTTTTTATTTTATATATAATAATAAATTTTTAAATAAAAATTCAAAATTATTTAACTTAATAATTAATTACTCCACATACCTGCATTTTACTATCTAAACTATTTAAGAACATTCAAAAAAGCAAGTGTTCACTGCATTTTGCACAAATTTTCGGATACAATGCATTTTATCAATATAAATACACATACACCTAATTCCTAAAGTTAACATGGTCTATAATAACAGTGCCTTTTTGCGAAGGTGAAAATTTGACAATGTAAGATTTATTCATCAAAATATAAAACATTAAAATATTTTACAGTGTGAAGGTAGCATTTCAAATATTGAAGAAGGTCCTTTGACAACTTTGAATTTGCAGGAAAAAAAATCGCAAATCGTAAATTTTAATAAATTATTAATATTTTCATAGAATTACAGATTACTTGGAATCCCCAAAAATTCAATTATTTCAATAATTTATAAATATAAAAAAATGCAGAAATCACCAAAGGAAAAAGAAACTATTTTATCCATATACGCCGCTTATTTCATAAATGTCTTAAAAAAATAAATGTATTTGGTGATTACTTTATTTATTTATTAAAAATATAACTTACATTTTAGCGAAATAATTCCAAATAAATGCATAAAATGTCATAAAATTCCTAAAAAACACCTGAAATTTAATTATCAATATGTTATATTATAAATGCTGACTAACAGTAATATTTAAGAACTTGAATAATGATCTCATAATTATATAAAATCAAAATTCAAGTCTTAAAAGTTACTTAAAATTCAAAAACTTACCTGAAAACGATTTTTGAAAATTGCAAAAATGAAATTAAGTTAACATTGTCATATAAATGGTGACTCACCTCAACTGGTGGGCACACCAACGTATATTATAGACAATGTTAACTTTCGGAATTTTTTAAAAAATTTAGATTGTTAAAATTAAAAATTATATTAAAATAAAATTATAAAATATTTTAGAAATTTTAAAATGTACTTAATAAGAGTATTTAATAAAAGCAGTCTAAATTGAAAAATAACTGACTGTTTAAATTAAATTAAAGTATTTTTTAAAATTAATAAAAATTTTCATCAAATCTATAATATCTATATTTTTTCTATACCACTTGATGATGACAGGAAAACTGTCGAAATATATTGTAAAAACGAATGTTTCTTATAATTTCTTATAATTTTACTGATATTGATTAGATAAGAATCAAAGGAAAACAAATTTAAATTCTCGGACCTGGTAAAATTCTGATATGTGCTACAGAGTTTGTCATTGGTGAAATGAGACTCGAAAGTTTGTCTGTTGTTTTTTAAACATGAAATGGAATATTTGAAAACAATATATGAAAATTCTTGAATTTTGAATTTATTTTGACTGGAAATATTATCTAGCTACTTAATTCTCCAATCAATTCACTTGAGCTTTTCATTTACCAATCAATTTCGTTTCAGATTTTGAGCACACAGTTGTAATTGCATTTCTGGTGTACTTTAAAAGGGATATTGGATTAAAATATAAACTACTGTCTAATTTTGTCAGTAGTCATTCTTGGAATGAGTTATATTGATTTGTGAATAATTTTAATGAGTATTTCAAAAACGGATTCCTTCATCAATGTTCATATGAAGACGATTAATTAGTTATAGCTGGCTTTAGGTTTCAGTTTAAAGAAAATATAGATGTTTGGTACGTGTTCCGGTTAAATAGTGAGTTTTACAAGAAGACTAAAGTTGAGTCTATGGAAAATATTTCGTTAAATATTGATCTTTGTTATATAATAATACAATAAACAAATCATTAAACTTATTAAATATCTATTCAAACAAAATTTCTTGAATTTGGACAAAACAAAATTATATTATAGTATAATTTCCCTTAACATTACTGGAATCCGGTTATTTGACAAATCAGTTAAAACAGAAAATCGCATAAATTACTTATACCTGGGACTAACACTTTAATTGACCAACATAAATGTTTACATATTTTATGATTTTATTTTATTATATACAATACTTAATATGTAATATGTAATATATATTCGTTTTATAAAAATCGAACACCAATAAATAATATCTGAACTTCCTATAAGATCAGTGAAGAATTAAACTAAGTAAGCAAACTCAGAGGATATGGAGATTTAGAAAACAGAGAAATGCAGGCATTATTTAAGTTACATGTGGCCATTTTATTGGCCATAGGCGTTCAAAATATTTATTTTTAATTTTAAACAAAATACCGATTTAACAATGCAAAAAACACATTTATTTGGTAAATAATCTCAAATTTTTATTCATTTAAATAAAATCAATAATTTTGGTTCCAATTAGCAAAATTGTATTCCATTTAATTTCTTTGAAGCTTTACGTGATAAAAAATAACGAATTAATATTTTAATATGAGTAATTATTTGAATAGCAACGTCAAATAATATGTGAATTATATTTTATTTCCAATCTAATATGCTCTTATAAGTATGATCTACGGGAAATTAATTTGTAATTTGATATTAAATACCTATAAATAAATACGAGATTTCGACATGGATGAATATTAAATAATAATAATAATAATAATAATAATAATAATAATAATAATAATAATAATAATAATAATAATAATAATAATAATAATAATAATAATAATAATAATGAATAAAAAATTGTTTTCTAAATTTAGTAGGATTTTTCGGTAATATCTAGTTATTAGTTATATCTGCTGGAATAATTTAACAGTGATAATTTTATTTTGAAAATTACATTTTTTTCTGATTAATGGCAACAAAACTTTTTATGTTATCCTCAAACTTGATGAGTTCATAAAAGAATTTAGTTTTAAACAATTCACATTATATAAATATTCATATACATGTTTTATAAACGTTCAATTGTAATTGATGCTTTCAAATGCGTTTTCATTGAAAGATTTCTAAATAGCCATAGGATAACAATGTTTTAAAATTTTCTAAATTAATCTTAGTTATTTGTTAGAATTTACTTAAATATTTTTCATGTCAAAATTTAAATTAATTTTAACAATTTTCACTACTTATTAAAATCTTTGACACAATTACTTAAATAATTAATTTCTTTGTTAGTTTAATTGAATTTTGATATAATTCATGTCACTTAAATTTTGATGTTACAATTACAAATAATTATTTGGCTTTGCAACAAATAACACTAATTTTTTATATAATTTATTTAAATAATTTATTTTTTACATTTTACCTGAATAATTTATTTATATAGTACAATTTATTTTGCTATAGAAGTTTTATGTTACAATTTACTTTAATTTATCTTCATTCTTTCAGACTTTAGGAAACAATGCATTCATCTATCATCTAAATAAAATATAATTATTGAAATAGTAAATAACAAATCAAAGGTTAAGAAATTAACATTTTTAAATGATTTACTTTAATTTTTTACATATTTGACACAAACTGCTCAAATATTTTATAATTTTCATACCAATTACTTGAGCACTATTGAGAAAATTCCATTGATTGAAGGTGACGAAAGATTGTCACCGCATTACTGTCCACCTTGTTGACCAATTCTCTGCACATTTGACGGCCGTCACCATTCAAAAGAGCTTTGAGATGATCCTCGTCGAATTCAGAAGGTCGATCAGAGCGGGAAGTGTCATCGAGTTCGAAATTGCCATTTTTAAACTCGGAAAACCATTTTTGAGTAGTACATTCACCTATGACACTTTATCCGTGAAGAGGAATAGTTGTTGAAAATGCTGATTTTTGCATACTGGAATTTCCATTTTACGAACCTGAAATTTGTGAGAAATATAGTTATCGAAGAAAAAGATTACACCAGGTTTGTATAAGAGAAAAGCACTATAAAATGGTATACACATTTTTGGCAAATAATAAACAAATTGTTTTAAAATAAAAGCGAAAATAAAAACGAAAATAAAAACGAAAATAAAAACGAAAATAAAAACGAAAATAAAAACGAAAATAAAAATGCTACGAACTTATGAAACAACCTAATAGTACACTGTATAGCCGTTATGCGTCGTTGACAAAAATTTCCAATTGTAATTTTTGACTGCTTATTTTGTATACTTGATCATTATAAAAAATAAAAAAATAACAAAAAACAATTTTTAAATTAATACACGTCTATTTCTATAGTTGGGAAAACCCTGAAAGTAAAATATATTTTTATAAAGAAGAACGAAAATAAAACGAATGAAATAAAAAATTTCTTTAGTTTTGTCTGATCTCGAACAAAAAAGTCATATTTAATAAGGCAACGAAACTATTTTAACATCAGTAGAAGAATATAAAGGGGAAATATACTTCTATCTATAATATAGATATACTTTGGACAAAATTTTTAAATTAAAAAACCTAATTAAATATTTTTCCTACGTCTAATTAAATAAAACGTGTTGGGTTATTATTCTTCTATAAAATGGAGTATGTTATTATTTAATTGCAGCAATTTATCTTTTCTTTCATTGGTGAAAATGAATATTTACATTTATTTGTAAGATTATTTAACAATTTTCAAATAAAAATAAAATTTTATGAAATATAATCAATACTAGCCTTTCATTAATTTAATATTGTAATATTTCCATCATTTTATTCAATATAATTTTCTAGAATTTCGCTCATTTTAACCCCTGGAATTTTTAATTAAGGATTTCCCATTTTTTAAAATTGAATTTTTTGGAAAATGCTTTCATTTCCTTTACATTTTATTTATTTTACCTTAGTTTACTTTAGTCTTTTATATTTATTGTATTGTATTATCATATGTTCACACAGCGGCTTTCGGTATACAATTTTGATTTCTTGTGTCGATCTTTATCAATATGTGTAACGACATAATAAATTGGTTATTTCCAGCCTTTAGGATTCTGAGGTTGTGAATATTGGAAATATTGAAACGCTGAAAAAGATGATAAACATCTCGGTGAATAAAATAAGGAACTATTTCGCCTTTGTCTAATAAATACATGAAAATAATTGTTAACAAATGAAACAAAGTGGTTCAAAAAGTTGTATAATTACAAAAAATTGTGTATTTTAAACAAAGTTGTTTTTTTATTATTATTTGTGCATAAACAAAATTTTATTAATTAATTAAAGTTTAATTTTTATATGATTCCAATTTATACAATTTTGAAAATAATCGATGACTACAATATAAAGTTGCATTTTATCACTGTAAGTTGAATAACATTCTACTTTTCCAGTAATTAATAATGTCTTTATTTTTGTAGTACTACAGGCTTCTACAAACTAATTATTTAAAATTATTTCTTACAATAGTGATAATATTTGAATCTAAAGCAGTGGTTCCTAACCTTTTTGAAGTTCGAAGCACTTTTGATTGAAATAAAAATTTGTGAATCACCAAAATCATAAAAATATTTGATTTAACAATTAAATGTATAAGAACATTGTTTTTTTTTATACAGGTTACAAAAAAACAAAATAAGAAAAAATCATAAAATAACCAATGTTTAACATCTGACGGAGTACTTGTAATATTTTCGCGGAGCTCTGATTGGTAATCTTTAATCTAGACCTTTAAAATAAAACCAAATTTACGAAAAATATACGATGCATATTAAAACTTTCAGTTATCTTTGGATTTAAAATATTCAATTTCGAAATTATCATTATATGTTTATTAATAAAAAAATCAACATTCGTAAACATTGTATTATTGACAATTTTAAAGTGAGAGAATTTTTATTGATACATAAATTACTATTTCTATTTATTATTATTATTTTTATGGCAATTAAATTGAACTTGGTTCTTCTTTTAGATTATCGATATTCGGGATATTATTACAGCCAATTCGATTAATGAAATGAAAGATGTGTATCCTTTTTATTCATATTTTGTTATATTTTAGATATTTAGTTTATAATATTAGTGACCTTAAGTCCTGAAAGGTAATAATAATAATAATAATAATAATAATAATAATAATAATAATAATAATAATAATAATAATAATAATAATAATAATAATAATAATAATAATAATAATAATAATAATAATAATAATAATAATAATAATAATAATAATAATAATAATAATACTAATAATAATATATAAATAATAATAATAAAACGTAATAAAAAAGAATATTTATGTCCGAAATAAAAAATATTTTATAAATGGTACTCAGAAAAGTTAAGGAGTTGGTTTTTATACAAAATACTCAATTTCGCGACAATAATAAAATGTTAATTAATTTTTATTTGATATAGGATTCGAGTAATGTAGTTTTAGTAAGTGATTATTATAATAATTAAAATAAAATCATCGATATATTATTGTGATATATAATCCAAAATGTAATCTTAAATACAGATTTATAAAATAAAGTTAACAGTTTGTTAATACAATGTCAGCAGTATTTTGTTCTATATTATTAAAAATAGCAAACCATTAGTTGAATTTCAAATTTGAGTTGGAAGATTGTCGTCGATCAGAGGAGAAAGCTGTATGTATCTTGTAATGCTTTTGATTTCAGTAGAGTAGCTTGATCGAACGGACTCAAAATTTACTGAAGCTTCTAAACCATAAATATTGCTGGTTCATCTGATTCTCCATTTCATCATTTAATAACTGATTGAGTTTAGGCCTACTCCAGTTGATCAGGGAAATCTGCATGTGAATAATGTAATGTTAATTTCATTCTCACTCCTTTGACTATATGGCTGCAACCGTGGTTTTTCTCTAAGTGAAAAAAGGTACTCTTCATAGATCAACATTATTTTACCCTTATTCCATTCTAAAAATTGTAGTGATTTTCTTTCAAATACAAATATTTTCATAATAATACAATAACGCAGTTTTAATAGCAACGAATATTGTGTTAATTAAATAACAAATTTTTTGGTTTCACTAAGTAAAAATAGAGATGAAAAACCATTTCTTCTTTAATTGTCCAAATATTTCTTTTTTCCGAGTTTTTTTATTTCGATTTACGTTGTAAATGTAATTTCGTTTTTTATTGAAAATGAAAATCTTTCAATTAAATTGACAATATCAATAGTACTTACTGGCCTGTAAAATTGAATTAATATTTAAAACAAATGTGAAATTGATGAATAATCGTTCTTACAACAACCCTTCACTGAGTTAATCACAATTCCAGTCCTTAGATAAACGATTTATAAAAGGAATTTGTTGATTTTAGAATTTTGATAATGACACCCAGGAAGTCTTAATCTTACTAGATTAACTTCTAAATTACAAATTCACAAAATTGATGTAAAATTATATTTATCAAGTTACAGCAAAGAGTAAAACTATAGAAATTAATCAAAAATAAACTATAACATTTTTTAAATCTTTTTTTCTATCAAAATTTCTCAATATTTTTTCCACTTGATAAAAAAGAATAATCATTTGATACAACTGTACTTTTAGAATTTTTATTCATGTGGCTTAGTGGTTTCTATAAAACAAGTGATAAGATTTGATTGTTATAATTGTCATAAATACAATTCTTAAAGTAATAAGTATAGTGACTTTCTCTTTTACAATAATTTGTATAACTTATTAAATAACTTATTTTCATTTATCCGATTATAGTGTTTTTAAACTTTTCAATTCGAAATTTATTCTCTAATAAGAATACATTTTTATTGGGAATTAAGTAATGTAATTAAAATATAATAAATTAAAAACTTAATTAAATTTGAGATTAACGATTCGGTACATTCTACCTTGCCTACCAAACAAACAAGTTTATGACATAAGAATCAACTACCATGTATAACTATCTCATACCTAATATACAGTCGACCGCTTCATTTAACGAAAATATGTCGCTTTAGCATGTTGAGACAACTAATTTAACCGTTGCATAAGCAAGGATATTTTTCAAAATTCTCTCTTGGGAATTTTACAGGAAAGTCCCTCAGATCCAATGGGTTTAGTGGAATAATTTAACAACAATACAATATTTGAATGTAACCAATATATATTCGTTTTAATTTTCATTTTAACATTTTTACGATGTTCTTTTTCTATATATTTTGGGAATTAATAGATCCATAATAAAAATATAAATTATATTTGGAAAAACTATGTTTAAATATCATTTTATAAGTTTTAAATTTTTCATATATTAAAAATAGTTAAAAATTGTTAACCCATTAAAATGCGTGATGTACTCTATAGGCGCGTACAAATTGTCAGTTTATTATAATGAATTTTCTGAAAAAGCTGTTTTACAATTGGAAAATGATTTGAATATGTTAAATATATTATTAGATTTAAATAAATACCATTAAGAAGCTTATTGTGTTTTCTTTTAAAAAGTATTTGATTTATAATTCCACCTCATCGCGAATTAACCCCTTAACGGTCTCACCCGAGTATATTTGGACAATAAAAAAACAAATTTGGTATATCTCGAGAATACTCGGGCAAACTACATACTAAATATAATGGAGTTCCACTCTGTCCGTTTCCTTTTGTTTCCACCATAGTATATTTTTGACCGTTTTGTCCGGTATTAATTCGACCGTTAAGAGGTTTAAATTGAATATGAAATTGCGTTTTTAAATGATATCATCATATACGTCTCATCATTGTTATATTCATCTAAAATTATTGAATAATATATCTAAAATATTTTAAAATTTTCATTTTTTCTAAATATATTTATTTTTAATTGTAATTTTTGTTGTAATATCTAAATCCTTAAAACATGTTTTATTTTTCTTTCTTTTTTCTCAATTTTTTGCTTCAAATTATTTTTACTCAATTATTTAACAAAAAATTCCACGATTATGAACATTTACAAATAAAATATGCAACGTTTATTTTATAAATTAAATACTTAATAGACACGAACATAAGTATATATAATCTGAAGATAACATAAAATTTCGTTAATTGAAATCAAACTTAAAATAATATTATTTATAATATTATTATATATTATATATTATATATTATATAATATTGAATAATATTATTAAAAATCTTCCTCTACTCATTTTCAAATAATAAAGTTATATCGTTCAATGCTTGATGGAGACAGACCTTTTCAAACTTTTGAAAACCCAACAACTCAGTAATGATCATACGTGCTATTTTCTTTACCAAATTTTAAGAGGTAAGTTTAAATTTTTGTAAAAAATGTTTTTAAAAAGAAAATAGCAATTATTTTTGGTTTTACACAAAAACTTATATAATATTATATAATATTAGGTTAAAATTGCGAATTGATAATTTTCATTTTCGTTTCCATTATCAATATTACAACGATGCGCTAGAATTTCAATAAGTTCCTCATCTGAGTCTTTATCAAGTACTAATATATCGAGGTTGTTCGTTTGAATATTATTATAGCCTTCACCGACACAAATTTTTAAAAATTTTTATCTTCAACATAATTTTTCAATTTTGCAGGTTCATGTTTGGATCATGTTATTTAAAAATTGATAATAAAATAATAGAATGTTTTTATATTTTTTTTGTTGTAAAAATCTTTGAATACATATTAAATTACATACTTTTTTTATCAATATCTTTTTCGGTATTTATGGGTTAAATGAATGTGTCAGACTTAAAATTTATTTTGAATTTTTCGTTTTAATGAATAGATAATTAGAGATTTGTCGTTTTTAATTTAAATTTAATATTTTTAAATAGCTGTCGACTTAATTATTTTAAACAGGTTTCATGAGCGATTTACGTCATTTATAGTGATAAGATTCGTTAAAACTCAAATTTCTGAAACTGTCAGCCAGGTGATCTATGTTGAGATCGCGATTTAAAGGTTGAAAACCACTATCATACCATTTTATTCCTTTATTTCATTATATATCAAATATGCTACCTATCTGAAAAACTATATTAGGCTTTATAAAAAATCATGAGAATCTTGCATTTTTACTCAACACTCGGTTCTATGCGAATAGTTCGTCAATTGGCCGCATATGACATTGAAATCAGTCAGCATTGTCATTTGAGAACTTCATAATATATTTGTAAAAAAATTACATAAATCACGAATTGAATGGTTAAACATATTGAATTAAAAAAACAAATGCATATCAGATATTTAAATAAAAATTAAAAATACTTGTTATTGCTAATATCATTATATATTGTTACTATTGTAAAATAAAATTAATTCATCAGTCATTACACTTTTCAGTCATCTTTCTCAAATATTGGTCACATGTATAATTTCTCTATAACTATTATTTCAGTTTTTTTCTATTTAATGCTTAAAAATATATAATTATTTACAATACTTATAATTAACATATACTTATCTAATAATATTCATCAGTTAGAGTCACTGATTTCAGATATTGGCGTGGTAATTTTCGGTTTAGTATATTTGTATTGACTTTCAATGAAAACTTAAATCCAATAATTGTACAAAACATAACGAAACATAGTTTTCGACAATTTCTATTTAATTTTAATATCATGCATCACTGAATTTAGGTGTTTATTATTCTACTATTTTACAAAACTTAAACGAGAATAGATCATTTACAATCATAAAATACACAATTACATGGATAACACGGATTCCGTGTTTTGTATGGTTCTTTGTATTTGCAGTTTTTTCTAAAAATCTAAAGAAATAATAACTTCAAAAATATTTTATAAATAAATTTTACGATGTTTTGTCGTCCTTTTATCGAAAACTCAAAGTAGAGTTGTCCGATTGAAAATCCAAATTTTTTTCTGCCATGAATTTTAATATATTAAAAATAATGATATGTTAACAATATGTTAATTACTTTTAACTTTCGGAATAAAAAAAGCTATTGATGACGTTATTGAACATTATTGAACATGAATTTATTAAGGCTATCTGTGATTTATGTGATTATGTGAGTTTATGTGGCGCAAACGTGTTCTAAGCAACCGATGTGTTCGACACTATTCTCAATGACATTGTGGATTTCTGGCCACCTCGATGACCATTTACAAACTCTTTACAAACATTTGCTGAGTTTGTAACTGTGATTTAGAAAATAAATATAATAATTATGTGTTCTTTATTAATTTAATTTTTGGGGGTAATAACACGGAAGTACATATATTTTTATCGAGTTTATGTGTGTGAGTAAACTTTGTTATTGTTTTTTTTATAATTCACAAGAACTTATATAAAGAGCAAACGAAATATATAGATTAACTGACTTAAAGTTCTCTTTTATTAGTTTTGATAATTTTTCTGAAAGCATTTTGGATGTTTCTAAAGCTCTGTCTAAAATTGAAGCATCAAAAGCGCTGTTTATGAAATGATAATTGATATCATACCTGAGATGTGTTGGTCAGCTAACACCGATAGTTTTCCTTAGCTAATACCTCGTTTCGGTATTTGTCAATTCCACCTAATTTTGTTGAAATAATGTTAGTGGCCATACATATATACATAAACAGACGCTTCACAACGTGAATTAAAATTTGAAAATCTAGGTCAGCAAGTTATACATGTTTTTAATACTTCCTGATAATTAACATTACATAATCATAAAATAGGACGTCTAACTTTAAATCAATATGGAAAATTGGGTTATGACTCCTTGTTTCACCATGTACGTGTCTCCCAACAATTTTTAGGAACATAGGGGAGTTTTTATGGGCCATTTATAATCATCATTCATCGTAAAATCGCTTATTGATAACAGTAAGTGTTTCTTGAAACAGTGACCAGAAAAAAGCAAACTCATATAAATGTTTACCATTTTCAACCATGTTTTTGACTGAAAAATTTGCATGGAAAATTATTGGAAATAGAAAATCATTTTAAATAAATATATTATCTAAAATGATAAGTAAGCAATTTTTAACCATGTTGTTAATTAATAGTCAGAGAATTTAAGATCAAATATAACTGTAAATACAATTTCCTGTCTTTGTGTGGATCTAACAAAAATGTTAAAGTAATATCTGACTAAAAGATTTATATTATGTCAAAACCTCAAAATATTTTCAATCAAACATAGATAGTTAGTGGTAATATAGGATAGCCATTTTGTTATCAAATTAATAAAACAATATCTTATAGGTTAAAAATATGTAAAACTTAATAGAGGATTTAATTAATTTGTTTCTTTTATTGTGCCATACAGAAATGAAAAAGAAAACAATCAAGTGTCCCACGAAATTTGTTTCGGTTTAATAAACACCATTTCAAAATCCAATATGCTTCACCGAAGCACGTAAATTACTTATTCCCTTGTTCTTCAGTAAGTGTTGAACTACTGCTACCTACCTTCCCATGTGACCATTTTCCATATTATCGATATTTAAAAATTATATATTTTATTGAATTTTTGAGTAACCCAAATTATTTTTCCAAGATGGAATTAATCTTCGCCATTTTCCACGGCATTTATTAGTCGAACTATGTCAGTTTCTGAAATTCTATAATAATATTACATTTTTCAAATTTATTAATGAAATTTATAATTTGTTATCTTGTTCTTGTAGATAGTCAAGTAATACCAAAAACCTTATAGAAATAATAAAATTGTTATAACTTATAAATATATCTTACAATCTCATTTTTTCATCTTCGCAAAATTGAAAGTTTTTGACAGAAATGCTAAGGAAATATTTAATTAATTTTAACTTTAAAATTAATTTTACGAATATATCTCTCATTTCCACAAAAACTCTAAGTGAAACCCTCAAAATCTTAATGTAGAAAATTCTTCGTATATTTTTTTCCTAAAAATTGTCGGTAATAAATTTTATTATTTGAAGTGTGTATATATTTTCTATAAATTAATTTTATCCTATGTAATAGCTTAATTTATAACTAATTGTTCGTTTAATGTCAAGCTTCTAATATAAATGTTAATTATGGCTTTGACACACACATATTTAATAATTTATAATTATATTAAATATTATATTATTTATATTATTGAAACTATAATTTAATGTTATTTAAACTCATTAATTGCGATTTGGTCTATTTATAAGTGACATACTAGCAAAAGTACCTTAAAAATTGTTCGGCTATAAAATTAAACTAAATAAATTATTGTTAAATATTACGTGATCATGGCGCATATATTTTCTGCTTAGGAACCATTCATCCATAAGTGACGTCATACAAATTTGGGTAATTTTTAACGGTTATGCTCTCATTTCTTGTAACTATTATTTTAAATTTCCTCAATAAAAAATAAATATTTATTTTTTAATATTTTGCAACTTCTAACTAATTTAATGTGGTTATATTGTTACATAGCTTGCCGCATTTGTTGGGATATCAATTAAGACCATTATCAAATCACGATTTATTTAACAGTTTATTCTTAAAGTATTTGGTAAAAATTTAACAAAAATTAAACCGGCGTCATGTATGTTTATCCGGCACAATTTTGTGAAAGCAAGAAATGATTCTGAATTAAGTCCTATAATTATAAAAATTTATTTAACCGCATTGATGGTCGTTTAAATTCAAATTTAATGAAAATTTAAGAATTTTTGAGAAATATAAAAAATTCAATCAAGAAATGTGATAAATTTAGCTGAAGGTAAATAGATTTTCGAATCCTAATGGTATATTTAATTACAATTTTAATTATCTTAATTATCCAACTATGTACAGGGATAACAATTACAATTTAAGACAATTTGAAACACTGCATTAGTTTTATTTTGAAAAGTTTCATGAATTGATGATTATTAATTAACTGAATTTTTAACAAAATATTTTATATTTTTCACCATTGATCTACTTTCGATTTTCTTCATTTTTCTTCGTTTTAACTATGATCAATATTTTGTATTATATTTAGAACGAATTTTCAGTAGTCTTTTTCAAGTGTTTTGTATCAAAATTGTGTTAATATTTTGCTTTGAAGTCTGTATGGTGGTTTCCTCATAACTAAATCACACATCCTCGTTAATATTATGTGTGTGGAAGTGAACAAACGCATCTATAATGTAAAAAAAATAAGTGTATATTATATATACCTACAAACTTACTGGTGTGTTCATTTTTAGCGTTGCAATGAATAAACGAATTTAAAATAGAAAGTGAGAAAGTGACAGAAAAAATAAACTGACACACACAAACACAACACAGTAAAAATGCATGCAAAATTTCTATATATAGAATCGTTGTAATGAATAAACGAACTATAATAAATCATTTACAGAAATTTTTAGAAAAAAATGACCGAAAACATTTTTGACGAAAATTCAACTTTGAGTTGTGTAGACAATAAAGACATTATTTCTTAAGATTTATCTTAAATTTTTATAAATTTATTAGTTTTTTTAGTATTTCACATTGTCCTGAAATTTCAACTTTTCCGTCCAATGTTGATGTTAGGAAAAAAACTAGAAAATCGTAAATTTTATTAACCTAAATTAAAAAATAATATTTCTATAGAATTTCAGAACTTGATCAAATCAGATTAGTCAATGCAATGGAAAATGGGGAAGATTTTTATAATTTCGGGATATTATCAGGAATTCGTAAAGAATAAATCCGAAATGTAATATATAAATACAAAAAAATTAGAGAAATATCCACAGGAAGACGAGGTGGCAACAATCAAAAAGTTTCTGAAATACATAGGAATTACTTTAATTACTTTAAAATTAATAAAACTCACATTGTATTGAAATAACTCCAATATTTTATTAATAAATATCTAAAAATCCTGTTAAAATTAATTATAAATAATTTATAATAAAAATTGCTGATATCTATATATCTATATATTATATTAAATTAAAAGAATTACTTGAAAGCCATTTCTAAAATGGCTGAAATAGTTAAACTTATAAATTAACTATTTCATAACAAATGGTGACACATCTATAATTGGTTGTATACACGGTGTATAATACACCAATCTGTATTATAGGTGCGTTTGTTCACTGCAAACAGGTGTATTTAGATCTGTATGCTTCAATCCGATTGGCTTTATAATATCTTGTCTCTACCAAAAGTATGGGGTTGGGATTTTTATTTCATTTGAATACTTAGGAAAACAAAAGCTTAACGGATTTTTATAAAAAAAACTATTTCCAATAGGCAAATTATTCAAAGTCATAGTTTCAATGGTAATTTATTATTAAGTTATCCGAGTCGCGGATGTTTTGTTTTGTACAACATTCTTTCAAAATGAATGTGTTAAGCTTGGTAGATAGACCACTAAAATTTGTAAGATTTGGGAAATTAAATTCGCAGCGACGAATACTGAATTGGACTTCAGAAAGAAGCCCTGAATGAAATTAACAGTATTTATTATTTAAAATAAATACTTTTAATTATTAGATATTTTTAAATCATGTTCTAAAATAAATCTTAATGCGGCTAAATTTGATTATTCATTTCAAGACTTTATTATTGCTTTTTAAGTAGATTTTTTTATTAAAAATTAATGTAAATAATTTTAAATATTATTACAAATAATTTTTTGTAGTTGTTCTTCAAATATCTCTCGAATCATCTAGGGTCAACATTTATTAAATGTGTTTTAGGGATTTCAAAATGAAGGGAATCAATTTAAAGAGGGTTTCTATGGTTTTTCATCTCTAAAATTGTTTTCTAATCTGAATGCTAATTGAAATTTTTATTTTCTATTTAGGACTAAAATACATTCATTCGGCTAACGTGTTGCATAGGGATTTGAAGCCGTCGAATTTACTTCTCAATACGACATGCGATTTAAAAGTAATTATACATTAATATTTAATAAACATTTTTTAACCAATCAAACAATAATAAATTCAACTAATGAAGAAAAACTTACATAGCGATTTTAAGAACTTGTATATAGTTTACTGTAACTTTATTTCATGAAATATTCATGGAAACTTATAGAATAATAATAATTTATAATTCTAATCATAGTTCATTTAAGTATTTGTTATATAAGGGTTAGAAAAGCTAGAAATATTAAATTTTACAAAAATAATTTTTTATTAAATTTAATTCAGATTAAGATTTATTTTATGTTTTTAGTAGATTTTCAATAAAATTAATTTTTTAAAAAATTCCAATGTCAAAAAAATAAAAGAATTCTTTCCGTAAATATCCAAGTGAATTTATAGTGGATCCATTAGGTATTTATTCTGCAATCTTTCTGTAAAAATAATAAATTCCACCAAAAAGTGAATTGTTGCATCCCATCATACAAATAAAACCCACTTATCAGCCTTGAACTGTCCCCCTATTTCCTATTTGTATGGAAAGATATTTTTCATTGTTAAAAGAAATGCTAATAACAGATAGAAATTTCTAAGGTAGAAAATTTATACAACTATATTTCTTTTTTATATAAACAAGATTAGGGATGAGTTGAATTAGGATGAATTTTCAGAAAAAAATTAAAAAAAGCTATAAATATTATAAATATACTTTTTTATTTTAACGTAGTACAAAGCTAGAAAATGGTATTTTTTAAATTTTGCCATAAAATACTAGTTTATTGCTATTTTGGTGGATCTAATTATCAGTTATATATTGAGCTAACTGATGTCATTGCCTACAGGGCGCCAAGCAAAATGAGGCGCTTCAATTTAGTAAATAAGAAAAAATATACTTGAGGTCCTTATAATGAAAAGTAGATATTATATTTAATATTAAAAATTTTTATTTTTATATTATTAATTAATATTCATGATATTTTGAGTTTTTATTATTATATATTTATTTAAAATTATAATTATAAATATTAGGTTGGAAGGCATAACATGGGCGTTTTTGCTTAGTCTATGTTCAGCTTCGACTGAGAGGAGGTTGTGTGTATTTTGTGCTCAATATTTTTATAAATTTTAAAGGCTTTCGTTTAAATTTTTCGGGTTTGTTTTCATTTTTTTTCTCTCAGAAACCAGATGGAAAGAAAACTCAATTTACACATACTGTTCTTATACGAATTCAAATTGAATCATAACGAAGCTCAAGCTTCGAAAAACATCAATCAAGCTCTAACGAAAAAAATGCTCGATATTGGTTCCAAAAATTTCGTTCCCGAGGAAGACCACTGACCCGTCTTGATAACGAGGAATTAAGAACGACTGTGGCATCCGAACCACACACAACTTTTCGTAAACTTGGGTATAAACTAGGATTTAGCCATACAAATGTATTACAACATCTGCATGCCATAAATAAAGTAAAAAAAGGACGCGTATGTGGCGCACTCACTGACACAATCACATATGCTTAACTTTGCAATGAACGATTATTATTTTACACTAAATTATCACTTGTGATGAAAAATGGATTTCATATAATAACAAAAACCGTTCAAACAAATGGGTAGATAAGATTACACCGCCAGGACACACATCTAAGCCGAACATTCATGGAAAAAAGTTATGGTCACGGTATGGAGGAAGGCCAAAGTGTGATCCATTATTCCTTCCTAAAACCAGGCGATACCATAACCGCGGGTCCTATTGCCATGAAATTGATGTGATGCATAAGAAACTTATGAAAAAACAACCAGCATTACTCAACCGGCACGACGCAATATTACTGCATGATAACGCACGACCACATAAAGCTTCAATCACTGTTGACAAATTAGCCTCTCTACAATATGAAGTTTTGCCGCATCCCCCATATTCACCCGATATTTCTCCTACCGATTATTACCTGTTTCGCAATTATGAGTTATTTTTAAGAGAAAAAAATATTACAACCAAGTAATAAAAGACTTCGAATTGTTTATTAATTCCAAAAACGAAGACTTTTTTCAAAAAAACATAAATGACTTGAATAATCGTTGGCAGAAAGTTGTAGATGCTGATGGAAATGATTTCGATTGAATAAAATAAATGACATGAAACAGCGCTTTTTGTTTTTTTATTTTTACTCAAAGTGCCGTTTCATGCCTTCCAACCTAATAATAAATTCTTATTTACAATAAGTCTATCAATACATTTTAAAATATTATTTTAATATTTCATTAATAATTCTATCAGGGATTAATTCTGTTTTACTAAAACATTTCTAAAAGTATTCAAAGCAATATTTTACAAAATATTTGCAATTAATTCAAATGTTTAAATTTAGTTTTTATAAAATATTTTTAATTATGAAGAATTTATTTGACTTTTGAAACATCCATATCATTTTTATTCAAGGAAGACAAAATCACAAAAAGCTAAGAACCTTTGGTTTATCATATTCTCCGATGTATATTAATTCATATTTGAATAATCGTTTTGCTTCACCCTTTGAATCGTTGTAATTGGATGAAATTAATATAATATTGAATTCAGAAATTCCGACCTCTTTGTCATAATATTTCATTACTTTGAATCAAAAGTTTTAGATACTTTTCTAATATTTATGTTACTTTCTTTTGCTTAAACTATTTTTAACTCAACCAAAATTTGAACAATTTTTCTGTTAGTACCGATTTTGTGCACATTGATACATTTAGGAATTCTAACAAATTTCATTTCCACTTTTCATTTCTATAATTATTTCTTTGAAAATTAATATACTTTCAAATTGTTAAATTTTTCAAATCGAGGCCGCAAGTTTCAATATTATATTTTACAACCGGAAGAAAACGAAAAATATGTATTGAGAGAAATTAAATAATAAAAATAAAACTTTCATTCAAATAGTTATTTTTCACAACTTATAGAAAAAATTTGTTTCTTTTTTTGTCATGTTAAGTATTATTTAATTTATATTTTTTGGAATTTATATTAAAATATAACATATTCAACTGAATTAAACAATTGTTTTTTTAATTTTGGTTGAGATAATTGTTTCTCAATTTTTGAGATTTTTTTCAATTGAAATAAAATTAAGTTCAGGGTATTTCATCCGTCAAAAATGGTTTTTAAGGATTTTTGTTGAAACTATATATAATGCTGACATTATTGCTGGGACATATTCCCAGACTTTAACCCACGAATTGTATTATACAAAATATATATTAAACCAAATATATTCAATTTTGAACGTCATCAGTTCCCTGTTCGGTTATTTTACCATATGACTACTAACAAATATGATTATCAAACTTTTTAAAAGTCTGAATATTTCTTCTTCATTCATATATTAATCATAAGCCGATATATACATATTTTCCCCAGTATCTGATTCTTGCGCACTCCAAGTTTGGAAACATCGAGCCAATGAAGAAACATATACAGTAGTTGTTAATGATAATGTCGTATATCATGAAGTATTTCTAGTAAAAATTATATTTTATTATGGTCAATTATGTAATAAAAAGATTATTCCTCAAAAATTCGCGAAGCACTTTAACCATTGTAGGTAAAGAAATGAAATAAATATGCTAGAGTGAATTTCTAGAAAAATACTTTATTAAAAGAATAAAATATGAATAGAATCATGATTAGTGAAAAATAGCTGCTTTACCATAAATCATTTTGATGGTTGCCGATGCTGCTGGAAGATATTCGAATGAATTGTTTCATATGTAACAGTTTTTCATTTTCAAAGTTATTATGGGACAAGAATCTTTTTAAGCAATAATAGAAAGGCATTTGCTTTTATTGAGGTTAATATAAATTCACTTAAATATCTAAAGGTTTTTGAAGAAGACTTAGTTCCGATTTTTGTTGTAAACGAATCTAAATTTAAACAATGTCATGCTAAATTTCATATGCCATGCAGGACAACGATGCAGCGGCCTAATAATTACGAAATTGAAACTAGTATTGGCATGCACATTCTCCAAAACTCGATTTGATGAAATATGAAGATTTTTGCTGAAATAAAAAATCCATTGCTTAAAAGTGCAATTCTATGAGAATGGAAATATTTTCTTGTTAATGTTATATTTTCTCATATGAAAATTTTCCGAATCGTTTATATGATGTTATAAGAATCAGATGATACTTTTTAATATGAATAAATTATTATTTGATCTTTATATTATTGAGTAATTGCTCTAACTGTATAAGTCTCCTAAAGTCAATTTTTCCGCTTATATTTAATTCAAATCATGAATAATTATCAAAAATAGTGATTTAATTTGGTATTTTATTTTCAACTTTATTATTTATACGATAAAATAAAAGGAAAAAACAGAAAATAATGAAGACGAATTTCATTTTAAATGGTTGTTACGAACACCAAAATCTTCATTTATCTTTATACTTCACAAATTAGGATTAAAAGATTAAAAAAGTAAAAAAAACCTAACATTATTTACTAAATGTTCACCATTTTTGCCCAAAATGGTCAAATAAAATTAAAATATGTTATTAATAGTATAAAAACATCAAATTCATAAATTGAATGAAAATAACTTATGATATATTATGAGTCATCCATAGATTTGCTCTCCAACTTGTATGCAAATGGGTGTAAGATATCGATCATGGCATCAGGTCTAATTTAAATTTTAATATTTGTGTTCCATTGACTGGACGAACGTAACGAAAGGCTCCGTAATACAGGGATCCATCATTTTCAGTTAGACCACTAAGTATATTTACTAAAATTAAATCAGTTTATATTTTATGTTAGCTTAATTCTCGAACCATTTTAAAGCACTTTTTCGAAAAATGTTTATGTTACGTCATCATGCTCTAGCAATTCAGATCACTCATTATTTAATATTTGCAGTCTCTCAATTTGGTTATCACATTCACTTTATGATCAAATTTTTAAAATTAAATAAAATTAATAAATTTTACGATTTACTTCATAATACTTGACAGGCATTTAAAATTTTCTGATATTTTGTGTTTTAGATATGTGATTTTGGTCTGGCAAGAGTTGCAGATCCAGAACACGATCACACGGGATTGTTAACTGAATATGTTGCAACGCGATGGTACAGAGCACCAGAAATAATGCTCAATTCCAAAGGATATACTAAATCCATCGATATATGGAGTGTAGGATGTATTTTGGCTGAAATGTTGAACAACAAACCACTTTTCCCTGGAAAGCATTGTTAGTCTCATTTTATTTCATTATATTTTTATCTATTGCTGTCCCTTATTCAAATAATTTTCATTTTGGATTTCCTTTACTTTCATCTGGCGCTCTTGTAGTTATCAAATAGTTTGAGATTTTTTCCCAATTTAATATAAATACTTGAAAATAGTTCGATTAAAACATTCCAACAAAACAATCTTTACTAAGGAAGTAATTTTCCTTTGTTTTTATTTTTTAATTGGTATCACGGAATTATTATCTACAACTCTTACTGTTCATTACAAATCTATTTTACTCTTTGCTTCAATAATAGTAGTAATTATTTATTATATATATTTACATGTCTTTATACATATTTACATGCTGAGTAAAAGGCGCTTTCTCATATTGTCATGCAAATTAAAAATATATTCATGGGTAAGGATATATTTTAATATATATATAAAACATCTTATTGGATTCAGATTTTGTTTTTTATGATACTCTTTCACGGGTGGCAGTAACCCTTTTTGCTGCGAGTTAAACTCAACCAAAATATGGCTATAATTAATACATTTCAGGTCAAAGGGTATTTTCATTTTAAAACAGTTTTTTAAATAAAATAATACGACGCCAGCATCAAATACATTATAAATGGGTTTCCATATTTGGGAAAAAGATGAAAACAGAAGAGCTTCATCTTCGCTTGAGGGATTCGTTGTTCTCAAACTACTTACACCGTTTAAAAGATGCGGAAGAAGCGTCACCACAGATAATTTCTTTACGAGCACATCACTAGCTGCAAAATTACTAGAAAAAAGAACCACTATTGTTGGAACTATCCGCGGAAATAAAAGAGAACTACCAAACTTTGCCAAGCAGAAGAAAGATGGTATGCCACGCTTCTCAACCAAATTATATAAATCGAGTCATTGTTCACTTACCATTTACAAAAGTAAGCCACACAAAAAATTGCATCTCCCAACCTGAAAGCATAAATCTATAAACATCGAAAATAATAGTAAGCGTATACCTGAAATGATCAGATTCTATAATAGTACTAAATACGGTGTAGACATGACGGATCAGATGGCAAGAAAATACTCTGTGAAATTGAAATTGCAAAGATGGCCTTCGCAGATTTTCTTCAATATTCTTGACCTCACTGGAATCAACTCATGGGTTTTATACAGAGTAAGAACCGGCGAAAAGATTTCTAGACAACAATTATCATTACAATTAGCTGAATAACTTGCCGATGATTTTCAACGTGAACAACAGGGAGAAAAAGAAATTATACAGAAAATGTCAACAAATTCAAGTTTGGATTCTCGCGTGCAAATGCGAAAAAGGTGCCAAATAGGTTTTTGCAAAGAAAACAAAACTACAAACATCTGTTTCAAATGCAACAAATATGTGTGTGAAAAATGTGCATTCGGGAACCCAATAATTTGCACAATAGTTGGTGAACATGAATAAAGTATTATTTTTATGTTTTTTAATAAATACAATGGAAAGAAATCAGTGGTGAAATTTGAATAAAAGTTATCATATTTTTAAAATTTAATTTTAATTTTGAAATAAATTATTTTATTCATGTACTAAATTGTGCTAAATGATATATTTTTCGCTATACATAGTTTAAAATTATATATAAAATTATATATACTTTTTAAAAATTTATTTTGTTTTCCAAAAATTTAGTGCATGTTAATCAATGTTTTCAGATTTTCTATAATTTATTGTAAGTCCTGGCGATAATTATACCTACACGTATAGTGGGTATCATTTCTTCACCATTTTTGATACATCTATACCTCTTGTTAGTCAATGGACTAAAATATATTTAAACATAATATTAGTTAATAAAAATTAAAATAAGTTCTTTAAATTTAAAATGGGTGCATAACACCAAAAATAGTTAATTACACAAATTTGTTAATATATTAGAATTTATTGTTTGATTGCAAAAGAAATAATATAAAATTAAATATAAATAAAAGATTGTCTAATAAAAAGCATAAGTACTTGTTCATTATCGGGACCCCCAGTTCATTATTCATTATATATACTCAGAGTTTATCCGACAAGATATTTTTCCCCCTATGGGTAATGCTCACACTCAACAACTCAAAATATTATTATTATTATTCATTATATATACTATATATAATATTGCTAACATATAAGTACAGTAATTTCTGGATATAATAAAACGCGTTTTTACCAGAAAAATATTTCATTATAACTAGATTTTATAATAACCAGTTTCCTTAAAATAGAGTGTACTGCACAGTTCAAGCACTATTGCTACAAAGTAATTTTACACTATCCAATTTATTATAATATCCTACTTTACTATACCCAGAAGATATTGTAAGAATAATTTCTATACTAATATATATTGCGCATATTTTAGATAAAAATTAATTTTATCACTTTTTAATAAAATGTGTGATGCATTAATTTTAAATTAAAAAAGCTAATTTTATGTTTAAAAAATAGCTATATTATGTCCATAATTTTTTTTTCGTAATAACTATTTCACTTATATAAGTCTTATCGCGTTACTGAACTGAACTACTAAACATATACTACCATAGAGTACTTTACTACAAAAGACAGAGTGGCACGCTCGTCGAGTAATGGTAAGATTCTTTCGGAAAATGTCGTTGTAATCCACCTATATTAATTAATGTCACTTTGTAATCAATCTAAAATGTTAATATTATTATTTATATTTGCTCAAAGTTTTTTTCATAACTTATTTTTATATATTATACTTTAATAGCAGAAGAGGGTCACTTGGTGACTCGCGGGTCATAGTTTTCCGGCGGCTGGTGTATCATAAGCGACTTCCAATAGTAATTTCCAAGCGGTAATGATTATAATAGATAGTGGATTTGAGGGACCACTGAAACCTATTGGCTTGTTCGGCTCTCATTTTATTTTTGAGAATTGTTTTTCTATCGCGGTCTTTTATTCAATACAACAATATATGATCCTTATCCCGATATTTCCCACACTTTTTAGAAAACTGCTAACCTCAACAGAGTTCGATATACAATATGAATTGACAATGTAAATGCATTGAATCATCTTTCTACTTGCGTTGTTAGTTCCAGGAAATTCGTCATGGACAGGTTGTTAGTAATATTGGTTCTCTCGTATTCATCTCATATTTTGTTTTTATATTTAACATTTTTTTACTAGTTATCACTATTTAATTATACTTAATTATTAACTAGGTGTGACTACTTCTAATTAATATTAATTTAATGTATATTGAAACACTATTTTTTATCCACAAAAAACTGTTCTAAAACCATGCAACAATGTCTTATTAGATAGAATTATCGTCTAATTCATTATCATAATACTTTTATATTGGTTTCTTTCTAGAGTTACGATATCTTCTGCGACTATATGTGTTGCAGTAATATAATAATAATATAGTAATATAGTAAAAATCTTATCATTTCCTTCAAAATTTCTTTTCGACTGAAAAAATATACTCGATCGAAATCCACTAGACACTTTGACTCTAATTTGGTTCTTTATTCATTATTATTATTATTATTATTATTATTATTATTATTATTATTATTATTATTATTATTATTATTATTATTATTATTATTATTATTATTATTATTATTATTATTATTATTATTTTATTATTATTATTTTTTTATTGTTATTATTTTTTATTGTTTATTTTTAAACAAGTAAATGATAATATAAGCCTTTTGCTGCAAAGTATATATTCAATAAAATGAAATGATTTTCTAATTTAAAAAAAAAATCCTTATCAATTATAAATTTTGACTAATGTTTGTTAAAGTAACTTCAAACGTGTAAATTCTATAAAATATTTGTATATCGTCAATAATTTTAAAATCATTTTAAAAATAATTTTATTTATAAAATTTAATAATAATAATTTAGATATCGACCAGTTAAATTTAATTCTCGGAGTTCTTGGATCCCCAAATCAAGAAGATTTGGATAGTATTGTAAACTTAAAAGTAATTTTATTTTTTTCCTGAGCTACCTCTAATAAATACTTATAATAATTTTGGAATGAATCTTACTTTTCACTTTATGTTCATAATTGATATTTGACTTAAAAGTTATTTTTCTTTGCATATCAATCGGGAGCTTTTTTATACCCTCAAAAAATATTTTCCCAGAATATTTGGCTTGAATAACAAATATTTTATGAAACCCTGTCCTTTTATTGATACTAAAAAACGTTCTGACTATAAGTTGAGTTTCAGATCATAATAACCTCATTGAATATATATAATAGAAAAATACTTGGCAAAAAATTACATGATTATTAATTTAAAAATGAAAAATAAGTAATAGTAATATTAAATATTAAATTAAGTCAAAAAATAAATAAATATTAATTTAAACAAAAAATAAAATCACTTCAATATTGTATTAAAATTTATTCTAAAATCTTAATTAAATTAATTTAAAACTCCATCAAATTTATGATTCACCTTTAAATATTAAGTTTCCACCAACGGAACTTTCTCAGTAAAGATCAAATATATTTAAATGATTATACCACGCCATAGCAACTAAACCCATGAGTCCTCAAAAAGATCAATGTTTTCACCAAATAACTTCAATCCAAATTATCATAAAATTCTCTACTAAAGATTATATCGATAACATTTCGTTAATTCTTTGTTGATTTTCTAATAAATTATAGCCTGCCATACCTTTACAAATAAATTACTCTAAATATTCAGAAATTTCCGTAAGTTTTCAATATATTTCGTGTAAATCTCAGAAATACTTCAATAATTTTCACGAACTTGATAAAATTAATAGGTTTTACAAATGTTTTTCAATATTTAAATTAAAAATTTTATTATTAAAAAGGAAAAACTTACTAAGTACTCATTAAATAAGGAAATATTCTTAGTAGAAAAGATGTATTGAGAAAAATCAATTTGTCAATAAAAATTCGAAAAACTATTACTAACATCAAATTTACACTCATTTTTTGGAGGTCTCAAAAAAAGAAGATTCAGATTGACATGTAAAGAAAAATAATTTCCAAGCCAAATATCCCTTGGACTTACTGTCCTACTAATGTATTACTATCCGTGAATTCCTATACAAAATGTTTTTCATATTATATTATATAATGAATAATTTATCTTTTCTGTTTGAAACTTTTATCATTATTAAATATTTGCGTTTGAGAATGTCATTAATTTGTGAATGTTTACCCAATATGGGATTTTAATTGATCATTTCTTTATTCAATCTTTTCACTAATTAATGATTTTGACATAATTTAATGGAAATAAAATTATACAAACATTGATATAATATAAATGAAGCTATTTTTCTAATCTAAAAAAAATCTAGTGGTGAGTGTATTTTTAATAATAATTTGTTTAAATCTCTAATATCATGACAATAACATACTACAAAATTAAATCATATCATTGATGGAAAAATGTAATGGACAAAATCTTCACCTTAGTTTGGTAAAAAATGTGTTAGTTTCAATTTTAAAAGGCAATTATGCTTAAATTTTTACACATAGTAATTTACTATTTCGTTCCGTTTTAGCGGATTTATATTCTGGTTCTCTGATCACAAAGTTTAGATTATAGGTAGATAAGTTAGAAAACAACATATTTTAATTTTTGAGTTCTTTTCATTTTAAAGTCATTTGCATTCGCAACTTCTTTGTTTGCCTTAATCAGGTAAATTATGTTCGGACGGTTCTGAAAAAACTTTCATTTTACGAATATTTTTAATAAAAATGTAACAATTTTTTGAGACTTATTTTGAATGTGAATATTCTTGATCTTATTTTACATAGGTATTAGCAAATAATTAAGTGTTAAAATATTATTATGTTAAAACTATTATATTTATCAATATATTAAACAAATTTAATGAGATTCAAAAGTAATTTTACTCGGCAAAAATTTCAACATTCATATTCAAACAAACATTTATAAAAATCGCCATTTGTACTTTATTTTCACTATATATTTCGATAGTGTCACTATCATCAGGTTACCTACATTCACGAGGGATGAATAACTATAAAATATTAATAATTTATAAACTAATTATTAAATCTATAAATTCTTAAATTATAAATAACAATTTCAAATAATTATTGTCAAAAATAATTTTTAACAAACATTATTTTTCACTTTATAAAATTCTTTAAAAATTATTATTTAAAATTTTTTTTTAATTATTTAACATAACTATTATTAATATACATCAACATATAAAAACTTAATTAAAAACATTCAACACATACGTTTTCACAGCATTCTGCACATTAATTTTCGGATTAAAAGTTCTTATCAATAATGCTTTACATATCACACGCTCAAAACAATTATCAAAATTTTTTGATAAGATTTTAAAATCAGACATTCCTTATTCTCTCATACATACTTTATTATGATCCTTAATATTGGACACTCCTTTCAGTCGACAATGTTCTTGCATTCGAGTACAGAGATGACGGGAAGTCTCCTCCAATGTTTGTGGCATTACACCCATCACACGTGAATTGATAAACGAGATCGGAATACAATCCAACCGGCGTTTGGAATTTACTAACAAACATACTGCGTACTTTGCACGATTTTGAAACAATTTTATAATTGAATTTACCCAGCTGTTTACCTATCTTATTTTTTAAATCTTTATATCCTTCAGAATACGGCAATACCATCGTATATTTTGGCTCGTCTTGTTTGTTAATATCAATACTAATATTCACTACATCATTCGACATATAAGTCAATTTACATTCATTCATACTATGATCCTTAACATTATTCATAAAACAGTCGCCTTCAAAGTTAACAATAAAAACCGTTTTGAGTAACCATTTATAAACCATTTATAAACATTTATAATTTAAAATATCATTTTTTTGAAAAATGAAAAATATTAATATTGCATTTAGTTCATTTTAGATTTTTGTAGATAATGATTTTTTTAATTTCAGTGTACTTAATTTTGCAGTAATTATTTATTAAAATTTTAAATTTATAAACTATTTTAAAAATTATATTTTTTAATTAAATTTATTTTTTAATATACAGTCGAACTCGGTTATTACGAACTCCTGCTAATAGCGAACAAAAAAAATCTTGGTTTGGTTCAAGCTTTTTTAACATAGGATTTTCCTGCTTATAATTAAGATCTAAATTATATGATCTAAAAATTAAAATTTTTTTTAATTTTCGATTTAAAAAGTTCAAATTAATATATCAATTTTATTGTTAAACACAAAAAATTTATTTTTTATTCAATCTCAACAACAATTTAATCTTAAGATTAAATTTAAATTTTAATTAATTGTGCCATTTTATTATATTCTCAAATCAACTTCTGTGAACATGGGTACAAACAAAAAAAAGATCCTTTCAATTCAATAAAAAGTAGGAATTATTCATGAATTTGAAAGGGTAGATAAAAATTCACAGGTAAAAAATCAACAGTATCAACATTTTGGAGAAATAAAGATACAATATTGTTGGCATTAGAAACTAACGCTCCAAACTACAAAAAAATTAAAACTTGATCGTGCATAATTTTATGGTTTCAAGTGCAGAGAGATGCTGGATACCCAATTAATGGCCCAATTTTAAAGATTCAGGCAGAAAAGTTTGCCGAACAATTGGGTCATGAAAACATTACTTGCAGCAATGGATGGCTCGATCGATTTGGAAACAGAAACAATATTGTTTATGCAAAAATCATCGGAGAAACTTGTCAGCAAATACAGATGCTGCAATCGAGTAGCACAAAATCATTTTGGTTAGAGCTAAAAAGGTGTTTTAAAGAAGGGGATATCTACAATGCAGACTGAAACAGGCTTGTTTTATAACTTAACACTTGAAATGACTTTCCAATTCAGGAATGAGAAATAAGTTGACGGAAAAAAATTAGAAATCGTCTAACTGTTTTGGTTTGTGCGAACATGACTGGAACAAACAAAAATCACTTGTTATCATTGGGAAATCTCTAAAACCACACTGCTTTATTCTTCTTATTCTTGTACTTAAATTTTTTTTTCGATTATTATTTCCGAAAATTTCTTGTTTTGCTGTTGATTGAAAGAAGAGAAAATGGCAAAGATGACAAAATAACTGTTCTGGAAGGAATTCGTCTAATAAAGGGTGCTTGGGACAGTTTATCTTTAACTATCTCATACTGTTTCAATAAATCTGGTTTGAAGGACGAGTTAGTTTCAAACTATCAATATCCTGAGGAGGAAGATCTTCCCTTGTCGCAATGGTTAAAGGTAAAAAGAATAAACAACTTTTCGGATGTTGAAAACTTGGATGACTTTGCTTTCATTGATGAGGATCTGGTGACATCTGGAATCCCCTCGGAGGAAGACATTTTTCAAGCTGTTCTTCAACAAGAGGACAGTGAAGATGAAGATTAAAGTGTCGAAGAAATACTAGCTATTGTAGTGTATTCGCAAGCTCAAGCAGCTTTGGAGATTTTGACTCAATTTTCAGGGAACAACTCACCGGAATCTGTTTTTACAGCACTCTGTCATTTGAGGGCAAGAAAGTACAAAGAAAGCACATTAAAGTTGAATTCTACGAAGCAAACTAGTATTTTAAATTATATTAAAAAATGACAGAACAAAAGATAAAAAAACAATAATAATAAAAAACAATAACTTTTTTTTGTTTCCTGGTTATATCGAACCCCGGTTACAACGAACCAATTTTTCTGGTCCCAAGCAGTTCGTTATAACCGAGTTCGACTGTATGATAATTTAAATTTTCATCAATGCATTATGCATATAATGCTTTAAAATATCAATCAAAAATTAATTTGGTATTATGATAGAATATTCCATGTTTTGCTGCAAATATTCTGAAGCTATCAATAAATAAAACAAACTAGTTGTGTCAAAACAGATAAAGATCCCAAATTAATCGGTTTCCTATAAACCGGATAGTTGATTATTGTTTAGCAAAATAAACGATTAACCGATTAATCGGAAGTAAAAATAATTTGATAATTAGATAAGATTTTTTTAAACTTTTTATTTTTTCATTAGTTAAAGAATATAGATGAAAAACAGAAATAGAAACAAATTAAAAAAATATAATTATAAATTAAACTTTATTTAAACAATAGTATTTTAAAAATACCATGGCATTTAAAGTTTTCATATTTAGTTGGCTTCTGATTTTAGTGATAAAATTGCCTGAAACTGAAAAAACACGTTCACTGGCTGTTGAAGTGGGTTGAATTGTTAAGCAACGCATTATAAAATTTTTCTAAACGGTTAGTTCGGCAACCACTTCCCTCAGCATGTTTGAAATCGTTATCAATTCTGTTTGATGAAGTTGGTTTCGGAACTTTGAAAAAAGAACATGGTTTTCTTCATTATTAAATATTCATAATTTTCCTCTTCTGATTCTGACAAATCCTCATCTATAATAGTAATCTATTGTTCGGCAATATTAACTGGAAATAATTGGCTGTACAGCTGATTTCCTAGTGTTTTTATGATCACTTTTGATGAGTAGGAAGACACACGAGATCTTTGTTTCAGCGCTCATTGACATTTTTTTTAAATATTCAAGCATTCAAGAAACAACTGTGTGTTTAGATCAGTTAGCGTTTTGAATACATAAAAAATTGCTTCTGCTTTCAGTAAATTTGAGTCACTTTTGCTTAATTCATTTACCGCAAGCTCTACAGGTTCGGAAACTAATAAGATTTCTTTCAATAAACTGATATTTTCTTCTTTAATCTTACTAGAACCTTTTCATCTAAGGCTTTGTTGATACATTCCCTGATTTTCAGAAAACGTTTTATCATTGGAACCAGGGAATTCCATCGCGTTTTGCAGTCCAGAACCAAATATAGATGTTTTTGAAGTATTCCATTTCTTAAATTGGATTTTTTAAAAGTTAATAGTTTTTTGCGTTTCCGCCAGCACTTGTCCTATATTTGAACGAATTTAGACATGTAATTCATGATCTACATCAGGAAAGTCGAAGTTAAGATTCGCATCATGATAAAAATTACTTTCATTATCATTTTCATTTTCGGTATTAGCGAAGTATTCGTCTTCTTCATAATTCTCAGCTTCTTCTTGCTGTCCTGATTGTGACATTTTTCTATAAAATATTTTGACAAAACCTAAATGAATACCATGATATAGCAAAGTTGACTAGTAGCTTTAAGGAGTCTCCCGTCATGAGTTGAAGCAACAATATCGCAGTCCAAATCGATTAAAAATTCTTGCAATCGTATTCTCACCAATTCCAAAGTTTTTCAGAATTACAAGACCCTTCAACAGGAATCAAGCCAAGAACAAACGATTTATTAATCGAATGAAGCGTGACATTCATAACTCTTCTTATGCGATTGTCAGTCCATTCATAAATTGTAAGGCTGAATTTTCAGTAATCTTTTTCAAAGTTTGCAATTCTTTCTGGACTTCAGCAATTTTTTCATCATAAAAATCCATTACATATTTTACAGTTGTTGCACTTTTTGGCATATTTTGGTTTCTATTTCTTACAAAGCCTATTACTGCTCCACATTTTGATATAGCCTGGACAGAAATCCCATCTTTTGCAGCATATTTTGCGAGAATTTCATTTAATGATTCTCGTTTAGCAAATTTCCAAAATGTTACTTCCGCAGGGTTTAATTTTTGAAGATGATGTTTCGTTCCGGCTTCATCAGATAAATTTCTTTCTTGAAGATTGATGTCATGAATCTTTAAATGATTCATCATTGCAGTGGTTGTTCCACCACTGCATTGTATTATTTGCCCACAAGTATCACATTTAGATTTCTCTTTCAACAGCTTTGTAAAATATGCCACACTAAATATTTTTGATTCGACATTTAATAGGATTGATTAATTAATTATTAATATGTATAACTTTTTAACCACAAACACGTAAGCAGTAATAATACAAAACTAAATGAAATAAATAAGAACAATGAAATAACGCTAACAAAATAAAAAAAATCTATGAATATTGTCATGGCAACCACTATATTACACATTGTTGTCATAGCAACATTTATTGCAGAATCTTACTTGGTTAAATAGAAAATAATAAAAATATACGTCCTGTTTTTTATTTGAATAAATTTTCGTTGTTTCAACTTTAAAAAAAATCAAGTAACCGTTAAAAAAAGACGATTATTCAGTTAATCAAAAACTTATAAAAATATACGAATTTCCAGGTATTGTAGTGAAAAAGGCTTTGTAAAATAACATTTGAAACTTTCATTAATTTGTTACATGATAGTTGTTCAAATTATCTATTTTGGGTACCTGTGACGACAAATAGTATTGGGGAATATTTTTATAATATACATATTTGAACTTAGTAGCTAAATTATTTTAAATTGTATTTATGTTATTTAAACCTTTACCGAAGTTGATTTTTCATAAATCTTATTTAGTAAAATCCTAGTCACTAAACATAAAATTTAAACAAGTAAATGATAATTTAAACCTTTTGCTGCAAATAATATATTTAATACAAATTAAAAAGATAAGATAAATAATGAATTCTTTGAAATTTACTCTGTTGCTTAATATTAATAATAAATGAAAGGAAAATAAATAAAAATAAATAAAAAAATAAATAACACTTCGTTCGAATTAGTAATTGTTTTCATTAATGTGAACCCTTTTTTGGAGACAATAAAAATAATTTTTTTATTTCATGAAATTTGAAAAATGGAAAATTTAAATCCCCACTTTGTCCCGAATCTAACCGATGAAAAAATGGTCACTCCATATTTAGTGGTTTATCCACAAAATTCTATGCGCACCATATTTTGTGTATAGCCTTTGATGTTCAATTATAAAGCACCTACCAGTACAATTACTCATTTAATCAGGGAATCTTGCATTTTATTTCTCACCTCGCCTGATATACCACTTAAGATAAAGAGAAAAGATTTCAATGTCAAAGAAAACAACTGTAAATCTAGCTACCCATTTAATATATAATTCCGATTTTTGATAAGCAAAGGATGATGATCAAATCTGTGATAAGGATTTTTTCATTTCACCGTGACTATTTAGTTAATTCTATTTCGTTGGCCAGCACTATATTTGGTGGCCCTGATTCAAACTTCATTGGCTTCGTGCCATCGTTTTTATAGTTTATAACATTATTTAATTTCATTCTTAAATAAGATATTTGCAGAAAATATATCGCTCAATTTATTAGTTATTTATTTATAGTTATACTTAAGGAAATAATAAATGAAAAAGAAAACGGTTAAATTTTACATTTCTCGCTTTATTGAAACTCATCTTCCTAAATATTTAGTTGTCTAATACAGAAATGCACTGTGAATTGACCAATCAGAATGGCTTAGCAATCTATTGAATTCCATACGGCTGCCCTGGATATGAATTATCTCTCCCAGCCTAAATCGAGATTATTGTCAAATAAAAATATTTTTCTATTACAATTCCAGTTCTAAGTTGTGTATTTCCTTAAATAATATTTAAAATTCTAGTTTTATGTATAATACATTTATAATGTTTTCATTATGGTATAAGTCAGACTTCCAGGCTCCTAGGTCTTCATCTTAAAAGAGTTAAGAATTGATAATCTAATCAAATATAAATTGCAATATGTCATTTATAGTTCTTCAATATTAAAGTAAACTAAAATAACTTTCATAGCTTGAATTGCAACAATTGATCGAGATTTAAGTAATGTTCTTTTAGTGACTTCCTTCAAATGTAACAATGACGTGTAAGATTTTCAAATTTTATGCTTAATTTATCTATTTATAATGATCAACTGTTCTGGCTTTCATTTATAAATTTAAAATTTTATTTGATATTTCTAAAATGATAATGATAGAGATCTTGATTCAATAATACATCCGATGGACAGAATTGAAATGATTCCATATTCCCATTAAAACAGTTAAGAATTGATAATGTGATCAAACATAAATTCACATATCTCATTCATGATTTTTCAATATTAAAGTAAACTAAAATGACTTATTATTTAAAAAAATTATATTTATATATCTTAAAATTGACTCGTAGACCTCTTTGAATTGTATCATTGTTACCCAAACTTCCTTCGAAAAAATCCTCGAATTGTTGTAATTCAATATTTGATAAAACATTTATGATAAAAGCATAAAAGTACCAGACGTGTTCAAAAAAAAATATTACCGATTGTAAATATAAATTAATATTGCAAACAGAAATTTATTGAAAGACACATGAGGCTGGATTAGGTACCATTAATAAAACAATTTTCCTAACAAAATTGATTGTAAAAATAAAAGTTTAAACTACCCAACAGATAATATAAAATTTTATGGACCTTATGAATATATATACATATATATATATATATATATATATATGTGTGTGTGTGTGTGTGTGTGTGAGTGAGTGAGTGAGTGAGTGAGTGAGTGAGTGAGTGAGTGAGTGAGTGAGAGTGTATTTGATCCTTTCGTATCTTTTTTGAATCTAACCTAAATCCATCAATCTTGTTTTACATCCAAGATTTCATTTTTAATTTAGGCCCGAGGATACTTACAACAATTGCCATTTAAACCAAAAGTTAGTTGGAAGTCACTTTATCCAAATGCTGATGATCAAGGTATTCAAATTTATTTATTATCTTTAAATTATCAAAAAACAATCTTATTCAAAAAATAATTTTAACTATATGTTCATTAGCATGTTATTTGCTGTTTACATCTCCGTTGATTTACTATTTATTTTTTATTTTTATCCGATAATTGATCAATATTTTTAAATTTACCACACACATTTTTAGCGCAGCCTCTTTCAATTGTTTAATCAACCAATCTTATTTTATAGCATGAATTGAGCTAAAGTTTGGAGCTCATTTCCGCTGAGTCGACCTAGATATTTTCCAGGGGATGAGACACTACCATCTACTCACATTATATTAATTAAACATTTTTGATTTTCACCTATCATTTCTTTTCAACTGACATTGTATTTATAAAGAAATTGACTGTGAATCAGTAAAAATGTCGATTGGTATTCACGAATTTTCTGCACAAATCACTTGAAAAAGGCTGTGCCGAAAATTCGTGAATATCAAAAAATCATTGACATCTTTACTGAATCATAGTCAATTTTGTTATATTTTAGAATAAAATTGTCGTATAATATAAATCTTATATAATACAGCTAATAAATAATGAAACACAATATTAACACAATATTAACAATATTAATCAACCAACAACTAAGATATTGAAATTGCAAATGCCATATCCGAATTCTTTCATTATTTCTGGTATGATATTTTCCTTCTTGTTTCCATATCAATAACTGAACTGGGTTAGCAAGGTGATCATAGTGATTTTGTCTTTTTGTTTTGAGCTTTTTAGCTGATAGTTTTTTTGTGAGAATTATTCAAAAAGCACGAAGTAGTAAGTGCAAAAGGTGTAAAAGTAATTTTCCCTTCAACGTATTATTATGTTGCTAAAACTCATGGAATTGTTAATAAGCAGATTTCTGAAATTCCTTGGAACCACTGGTTAGTTACAGTTGTAAAAATGAACTTTTCGGCTATCATAATTTTTATTTTTCATTTTTTGTATTATTTAGGTCTTTTCCTATCTTCCGGATAACAGTTTTAGTTGTAATTCATATAAGCTATAAATTACATAAATTGCATTTACAAGATTAAGGAATTTTTCCGTAATATAATAAGTAAATTAAATAGCATATTTTTATATCACTCGAATTTCTGTCGCGCCGATTTAACAGTCTATGTTAAATATCACTGTTGAATTCCTCAATCTTTGGAAGAATGTGCCACAGTATTTGATTAAAGGTTAATCAACAGCTATCTTTTTGCATTCCATTATATGGAAAAATGGAATTCTAAATTTATATCTGTGAATTATTAATCCTAATATTTCCCAGACAGAACGAGTATTTGTAATAAATAAAATCTGTTTTTAGTCAGTTTGAAATTAAGACGAAATTCTTTCAAATGGAAAATCACACCAAAATTAGCAGTGTTTGTTTACTATTATTTTTTGGTTTATAATTCAAAAAATGTTTTTTTAAAAAGACACGTTACATATAATAATGATGTGTAATAATTTGTTTGTTTATTTGAAAGTCTGAAAATGAAATATGATTAATATACAATATTTAGTTTATTTGTTATTGGTAAATTGTCGTTTTTCCGTTTTGAGTGAGGGGATATTACCATAATTTCA
>CAUHTR010002861.1:0-15846 GCA_959609185.1 Schmidtea polychroa
GATTCAAATACTGTTTCTACTGATGCTGGTTTCTTGTGTAGTTTTCTGTTTTTCTTGGCTTTTTGTATCTCTTCCTTTTCCAATAAACTGAGGTTTCCTTCACTTCTTCGTCTGGTTCGGCTAGCTATGCTATCAATTTTTCCTCCTTTTAATATCCCTTGATAAATTTTCTACTTCGTCGATCGAGCTTGATATTTTCTAATTATTGTCTCGCTTTAATTCTCACGATTTTCTAATTCTTCTTGGATTTGATTTTATTAATTTCTTTGATTCTTCGCTTTTGATTGATTTCTCTATATCTCTTGATTTCTATTGTTTTCTTGATTTCTTTGATTTCTTTCTGAATTGTTTGCTTTATTCTAAAATAATTAACACTTCTAGTACATATCATAAATTCTCTTTATTAAACCCTTCATTTACTTTCCATTTTCCCTTTATTTTATTATTCCTTCGCTTCGAATTTCCTAACTTTCCTACACTTTTCGCTATTCACCCCATTTTGATTTTAAGTCGATTTTAAAATATCTATAACTCGTATCAATTATCTATATAGTCGTATCAACTATCTATCCCCTTTTTAATCATCAAATAAATATAATATCAATTATATAAATATCAAAATAACATATCATTAGTAAATAAAATTTAATAACTCAACTAATATCTATTCGTTCGCTTTTCCCCGTCCAAAAACTGGTTTCATTTTCACTTGCGCCGGCGCTTTATCATAATTCTCCTTTACTCATTACATATTTGTCGCTCTTAATCTATTCAATTTAATCAATTTCATCTTAATCGTTTGTTTATAGTCAATCATCGATGCTTTGGTTCGCGCGATCTCTGCGTCTACATTTATTTACCATCGGCTCCCTGGCCGGTTTAATCAACTCTCTTATTTCATTTAAATCATTTCACTCAATTACCATCGGCTCCCTGGCCGGTTTAATCAACTCATTTTAATCTCATGAAGTCTTTTACGACTCCTAGACGCCTGGGCTTTTACACCATTACGCCATATAATCTACTATTATCCATCAACGCTTTGGTTTGTTAGACCTCCGCGTCGGCATCGGCTTCCGGCCGGTTTAATCATAATTGAAGTCTTTTACGACTCCTAGACGCCTGGGTTTTTACACCGTTACGCCGTATTCGCGGTCTTCGGTCCCTGACCGGTTTCAAATGCCCTAAATGAGGTTTCTTCAACCCCCAGACGCCTTCGGTTTTTACACCTACTATCGTCCCTACCGCGATTAAATTGAGTTAACAGTTGACTTTCGGACCAATTAAAAATTCAAGGCTCCTCCTACTCAAATTCCTAATCTGCTGAGGCCTCACAACTGGTTCAATTCTTGGCCGCTTATTGAAAAGAGTCTAATACCGGTAACTCTAATCTCATCGCCGTTTCACTGGGCCTATCGGTACTCGGTGTGGGCATCCGGGTTTTGTACCGACCCCTGCTAGCAATATTCACGAAGAAAAAACATCCTATCTGTCAGGATTTAAAAAACACGGAAATGCCTAATCGCCTCGATCGTGATTCTCAAAAGTGATGAACCAGATCTCCCGACTAGTGAAGATAAAAAGAAATTGGATATGCAGTTGACTTTCGGTCCTCTGCCTCACAACTGGTCCAATCTTGGTTGCCTATTGAGTACGAGTCCTTTACCGGTTGACTCGCATCTCACAACCGTTTCACTGGGCTCCTTAATACTCGGTGTAGGTAACTGGGTCTCTCTCGCTCGCTACCCTTCCGGGTTTTTGTATCAAGTCCCGCTAGCCAATCAAAAAAAATGCGCCCAATACTCGGTGTGGGTATCCGGGTTTTTGTATTGGGTGATCCAGCATCATCAGTCCCTTGGCTGATAATCTCCTGGATACTACAGTCCGGTGGTTAGCCGCTGTACTCGGGTGCCTCATCACTCGCTAGGGAAAAATCATTATTCCTCATCTGATTTGAAGTCCAAAAACGGTTTCTTCAAATCCGCAGCTGCTCTCGGATTAAAAATTTTTTAACATTTAGCGCGCGTTTTTCAATTTTTATTTTATTTTTCTATTTTTATTCACCCTTCTAGTCAACCCCAGTCTCCCAGACAAAAAAAATATAATAATCGCGTTGGTTCATTTCCCCTAAGTGGTGATCAGTCACTCGACAGAAACTCCCCAACATTTGCGATGGATCCTACTACATTCTCTCGTCAGGGTGATCAGGATTTCCCCATCCGGGCAAGTGTCGTAAGGACGATTCACTTGTCATCCCCTCATTATCGTATCTCTCTATGCCAAAATAATGAAACAGGAAGAAAAGAAAATTGGAAGTAAAAATCGTACTGATCTTATCGATCAGCTCATCCATACGACTATGATCAGTCCTGCATTCGATTTTGATTTTAGTTCTAATTGCTGTGTTGCTTGTCTATTTATTTAACGTATGTTGTGTCTTTTATATGTCTATGTTCATCGTATGTTTTATACCTTTCGGTTGCTATAATGGATTTTTAGTATAATTTAATAATTTTATCACTTCATATTCATTCAAAAGAAATTTATTTGACAACATCTCCTTACGGGAGGTATATTACAATTTTCTCTCTAACATTCGTATCGCATACATTGCATCGTTTAATTTTCTCTGCGCAATTTTCGCAGTAACATAAATGACCACATGGGATCGTCATTACTCGTATTTCATTGGTTCTGCATATGAAGCATTTTCTAAAATCTTTCACTTGACGTTCGATCGCTTCTTTAATTTCTTCTTCAATCGTCTCCATTTTCATCATTATCTCCTGCCATTTGATGTTAAATTTGGCATTATCTAATCGTAAATTTTGAATTTGATAAACTCTTTTAGTGGTCAATTCTGCATTAGGTGTTGCTATTTTCATCATTACACATATTTCCTCAGCTTGCGGTCTTGGATTCAAGCTCATCTCGTCTTGGATTTTCATCAACTGGTCTGCTTTGCGATTTAGCCGTTGTAGCGAATTGTGTGTTAAATTTACGAATTTTTCGAGTCTCTTTGTAATGTAGCCGGTTGATTCCATCTAGTTAAGATTTATTAATTAAAGTTCTCTTTTTATTAATATTCCGCGTCATTTTCCCCTCTATCATTTTCCCTCTAATATCCAGAATACCTTATTTTATTAGTGCTTCAACATCCCCGTCTCCCTCTGTTTAATGTTCTATCTTGCGCAAATTTCTCTCATGATTTTGTGATTTTATTATAATCGTTTCATTATATATAACCCATATCCCATTCGTTATCGCCCTATTTTACACGTTTTCGACTAAGTTTAATTACATTGTTCATTCGTTCTATCTTTATTAGCGCGCTATCTCCCCTTTTCCCTATTTTTAAATTTTTATTATTTCTTTATATTTACATTTTACTAATCGTTAATTATTTACAATTTTTATTATATTTTTGTTTTCGTTTAATTTTCGTTTATCATCATTCATTCTATTACTACGCTATTCGTACAGTGTTCTCATACTCACTTTCAATATATTCATATGTTGTCATACTTTAAAACTTCCATCACTCATTTAAACATTCCCCATATATTTTATCATATTCACATATCCATGCACTAAGTTTCAGTGTTTGGGAAAACAATTTGCTCGTTCCTGGGTGCATATTACTTTATATCAGATTTTACTCTCTCCATTATATCTATTCTCGGGTTCTTTCACCAATTAAATTTTCAAATCCCGGCTGAGCCCCCAAATTTGTATGGTGGGTTACTGGTGGTCGAATGATTTAAGATGCTGTTACCAGCGTAACCCAACATGCAACATTGTCTTTCCGCTTGGTACCCGTTGAGTAATCAACGTTGGTACTGTACCAAGGGTTGAGTACTCGCAAAAAGTGAGCGCATCAAAGCACTATAATTGTCGAGTACTCCACGGGTTCACGGACTACCGTTAGAAGGTTTGTGTCCGATTTCCTCAGGTCCCCTATTCGAAATTGTTTTCCCAACTCTCAACACCTCGATTTTCAGTCACTCAACGTTTGCAAACAACATACTTCATACATTCATTTAACTAAATTTGTATTTAGATATTAACAATAGACAACCAAAAACAAGGAAAACTCAATATATCTAGCATAAGTGACTGTTCACATCGCGGAAATTACATTGGTGTAGATTTTTCTTGTCGCTCATACTCGGCTAACCTAGCCTTCTTTAACTTCTCCCGGATGTTCCGTCCTAACCGCTTTCTTTTGGGTTTCTCTTTCGCGGCCGGAGGGTATATTGCTGCTAGTTCCACGGTCAACGGCCGGATTTGGCTTATGGCTGCTCCGTGAACTACTCGTTCATTGCGCTCGGTTTCTAACGCGCGGAGCTGGAGCTTCAGTGCCTGGATCTCCATCTGATCCTGCGCGGCTTGAGTCTGCAGTTGAAGGACCTGCGCCACCTTCTTTTTCATATCCTCGGGACTAAACCAGGTGCTTTCTAGTTCCCGGCACCGTCCCTTGAGCTTGTCTACCCGTATGCGGAGCTCCTCGGCCTGTTTATGGGCGTCTTCCCTGTCCTTTCGCAAATTTTCCAATAGCTTGAACACTAGATAAAATTCAACGATTACATTCTTGCAGCATACCACTCATTCAATTATACAATAAGATCAATATTATAAATAAACATAGTTTCAGATATTAAGCACGCAATACATAAGATAATTTATTGAAAGGAATAAAATAATTATCACTAAAATTATAGTTTAATTAAGTCATAACTGATGGTAATCGCAAAAAAAAAATTTGACGATGAGTCAGGTCGGTCACTTGCGAGGCCTCCCCCTCTTCCGCGGGGTTGCCTCGGCCTCTTCTAGGTCCTCTACGGTTTTCCCTTCTTTGTTTGCCCGGATTTGCAGGTCGATTTTCCTCAATCGCATCTGGGCTGCTTCTACCTCGATGGCCGCTCGGTCGCGGGCCTCTTGCAAAAAATCGTTTGTGGGCTCTGTTTTTACCCACGCCGGGGCGTCCGATTCCGGTCCACTCCTGATTACTGGGCCAAAGTTGTCGAGGTCCAAGCCCCGATTCCAATCATGGATACGGTACCATATGTACCGTGTACGGAGTCGGGTAAGCATCTGTCGGTCGGCTTCTTCGTTACTACCGCTGTCAGAATAGGACATTTCTACAAAATAATGATCAAGCCACTTTATACTGATTGTGATACGACGTCAAACACAGGATTTGGTGGACCCTCTTTCCTCTTAAGAATTAAAAAAAAATTAATTTATTTTAAGACTAACATCTATAATCCTAGGAACAATAGAATGAAATTTCATATTTTATCAACAAAAAAAAAAAAAGGAATGTCGTCAAAATTCGTTTGTTTAAATTAATCATTTACATTCAAAAATTTTGTTTACCACTAAGTGGTAATTTTAATTACTATTTATGAATTTTAATTTATATTTTAATAAAATGTGAGGTTTTTAGATCTTCATTTTTTGGCCACTAAATTCGGGCACGCTGGGGCGACAGGTACTAGCAACGAACTAAGCTCTTCGTCTGCTTACCTTTCCTTCGGTTGTGCTCGTTATGAGTGGTTCGCTCTACATGCAAGTAATTTATTAATTTTTCTAATTCCTTATTTTTTAGGTGATATCGATCGAGTAAGAGGGAATAGGTTAGCTTGGAGCAGTCTTCCCATAATTCTTCCCAGGGAATGTCATTTCATGCCCAATATTTGATTTGGACCCGCAATTTATCACTCTCAGAATTTGGAAATTTTCCGGAAATATTTGTATTCTGTACGTAAGTAAATCTCTGCGAATTATGGCTTATTTATTCAATTGCATGGTTCGCCGGAGTCATTCTCACCGTCTCCTGGAAACTCTTGAGGGTCGTATCCCCGTCTTGAATTTTTCCTGAATGTTTCTCTGGGGGGGGGGTGTTGCTAAATATAGATTTTTTAGGTTAGGAACGTTTTTATTGGGGCAAAAGAATTGACTCCAAATTTAGATATGGGGAATCAAAAAAAAAATCAATAATTGATTTTTGCTTTCCTAGTAAGTAATACTAATTATGATCATAACAGTAAAGATGGTGGTAATAAGGATAACAAGTGATCGTAGTGGTAATAATAATAATAGTAATAATAATAATAATAACAATGATAACAATGATAATAATAATAATGAGAATAATAAGAATAGTAATAAGAACAATAATAATAATAATAATAATAATAATAATAATAATAATAATATAATAATAATAATAATAATAATAATAATAATAATAATAATGATAATATAACTTTATATTTTACCATTCGTATTTTGTCTTTCACAATTTAGAGATTCATATTTTATGAGTTAGAATGTTACATTTTGCACTTTACAGGTTTTCGTTCTACAATTTCCAATTTTATATCTTACAGTTTATAAATTCATACTTTATAAGTTCTCGTTATACACTTTATAATTTATAAATTTTTTTTATTTAACATTTTACAATTTTGTATTTTCTACTTCCTAATTTTATATTTTCAGATTTATAGTTTCATAGTCTACCATTTAGGAATTTGGATTCTTAATTTATGGTTATATGGTTTATAATTTTATATTCAATATTTTACGAGGTTATATTTTAGACTTGATGGTTATGATTTATACAGTTATAGTCTACCATTTAGAAATTTAGGTTTTTACTTTATGGTTAAATAGTTTTTAGGTTATAATTTTATATTCAACATTTTACATTTTTGTAGTTATGATTTACCCTTTTATAATCTACAATTTAGGAATTTAGATTTTTAATCCATAGTTATATAGTTTATAACTTATAATATTATATTCGATATTTTAGACTTTATAATTATGCTTTACACTTTTATAGTCTACAATTTAGAAATTTAGGTTTTGAATTTATAGTTTATAGTTTTATGTTCAGTAATTTACGATTTTAGGTTAATACTTATAGTCTTACATTTTATAATTGATAGTGTGACCTTTTATGAGATTACTTTTATGTGATCTACATCGTCTTATAACATTTTTCAGGATGTATTGGTAACTGTCTATAAGTTATATTTCCCGAAGTTCCGCATTCACATATACTTAGTCATAAAACAAAATTCCATACGCCGACTCTATAGCTCCTAGTCGGGATTTATCCGTCAACATTTTACTTTTTAAGGTCAATATAATTATCTCTAAGCTATTATAATTATTTATAAAAGTTATAACTAATTATTTATACCTTTAGGAATATTTTACAGTGAGAATTTAGATTCGAAATTCTTTTAGATTTATAACCTTTTCCCTTACGTTGGATCCATTAAGTCGATGATTAATTCACAGGTATATCCAGATTTAAGCTCTACTTAGACATAGGTCGAATAATTTTACTGTTTCTATTATTCCAATTACCATGAGATTCTATTACCAAACCTAATTCGGCATATGTCCAAGTGTACCAAAAATATTATTATTGATCAACCAGCTACATTAGTGTGATTTGTATAGTTGTATAAGTTTAGGTATGAGTTCTACTCAATTTAGGACCTTAGTGTATTTTTTGTTGTACTGATTTTAAATGTTGAATTTAAATATGTGTTACGTAAAAGGTCGGGAAGAATATTGCTTCCATGGCCCCACTGTGACCACTTCCACAAACCTTAGTGTTGTGTGCTGAGTCAACCATTTACGGTTGACCTTAGATAAATACAAAGAGTCAGACGGAGGTTTTCCTCGACCTAACTCCATTGCAGGACCATGAAGTAGTTCGACCTCCGAAGGACCCGAACACAAAAAAAGCCATATAATAAGTGATTAGTATAATACAAATAATGCATGTGTGCATGTCCTATGAGGATATTAATAAAATCGAATGTAGGACTGAACAACGACGCAGGAATACCGGTACGTCGTTGAACCTTCGTACATTGAAAAAAAAAATTTTTAATTAAACAAATTCAAAATATAACACATTTTAATAGCTTAACATAGTTGAGACAACAATACATAATAATAAAATAATAATAGATAAAATGAATCAATCGTACTCACTGTTGATATTTTGTTGACACAAAAATTTTGGCATAAAATAATGGTTGATTCTGACTGAAACGTGTCAGTATATATACCTATTTAGTACACGTGTATGTATTGATGCATTAAAACAAACTCGAATTCTTTTTATTCCAGAATTTTCTATTTCACGATTTTGATATTTTTAATGGCAATTTTTGTGCCATAATTTTTGTTTTTATTTTTAAAATTTTATTTTTTAATTATTTTTCGTTAATTTGACGTCCATGATGGATTTGGAACGGTTCTAGAACATTCTATTTTACTTTTAATTTAATTTTTATTCTAACTGGTGTTTTATGAATTTCTTTTTAAGATTTATTATTTTTAATACTAATTTATTTATTTTCCTTAACTTTTATGGCTTTGGTGATGGTCATCGCCATTTTAATGGAATGTTCTGGGTTTTTCTGGAATTTTTTACTGTTTTTGCCATCTTTTAAGTTATTCGAGTTTGCTTTTTGTAATTCTATGTTTATTTGGTTATTTTTGAGTTAGATTTTTGCATCACTTCTTGCTTTTGGTATAATTTTATTTAATTTCTGTGTTTATTTTTCTGTTGTTTTCTCCTTTAATTATTATTGTTTACTTGGTGTAGGTTTTAATATTTAATTATATTTGGTGCTTTTTTACTTGCTGTGTACCTACACGTTTCGGTCATAATTAGTAGTTTGGGTCTAGAAATCAGTTCTAGCCCAACAGATGTCTCAAAAAAGAAAACGTGAAGATGAAAAATCTGCGCAACAAGTGTTAAGAAATAACTGGGAAGAACAATTTTTGTTCACACATTCACAATCATCAAGGCCAATTTGTCTGATTTGTAATGACACAGTTGCAGTCTATAAAAAATACAATGTGGAACGTCATTTTAATCAGATGCATTCAGAATTCAAAATCAAATACCCAATTGGATCTGCAGACAGAACTGACTTTATTTCAAAGAGAAAATCGAAACTTGCAGTTCAGCAAACATTTTTTACCAAAAGACAAGAAGAAATGCACGGTATGACAAAAGCTTCCTTTCAAATTTCCCTGCTGCTTGCCAGATTAAAAAAAAGTTATTCAGATGGTGAAATGGTAAAAGAGGCAATTTCTATTTTTGCTGAAAACTCAGGTGACCCAAAAAACAAGTTGCTGTCCAAAAACATAGCACTTTCAAGAAATACAGTTACTCGGAGAATTGAAGAAATGGCCAATGATGTCTCACAACAAATTATTGTTGCTGCTTCACTTTCAAAATACTTTTCAATTGCAATTGATGAAAGCTGTGATGCAACTGACAGTGCTCAATTACTGGTTTATATAAGATGTGTCAATGAAAACTTCGATGTTGTTCAGGAACTTCTTGGCCTTTGTCAACTGAAAACCACAACAACTGGAGCCGATATCTTTGAAGCACTGAAAGATTGTGTGGCAAATTCAAGCATCAACGAGTATAAGCTCAACTGGAATCAACTGGAAAGTATCTGCACAGATGGAGCTCCTGCAATGGTTGGAAAAAACAACGGTTGTGTTTCCCTTCTAGAAAAATATTTAAAAAGAAAACTTTTTAAGTACCATTGCATTATTCATCAAGAAGTTCTTTGCTCAAAGGATATGGAATTCAAGCATGTTATTGACACAGCTGTGCACTGTATTAACAAGATTAGAGCACGATCTCTAAATAGAAGAGAGTTCCGATCCCTGTTTGAAGAGGAAACCGATGATTGTGGTGAACTTTTGCTCCATTGCTCTGTTCGCTGGTTGTCAAAGGGAAAAATGCTGTCAAGATTTTTCCAGTTAAGGACCCAAGTACTGCAATTTTTGGAAGAAAAAAAAGAGTTGCTTACCGAGTGTGATCTTTTGAAAAACAATTCCTGGTTGAGTGAATTGGCTTTTCTTGTTGATGTCACAAATTACCTGAACATCTTGAACACAGGATTGCAAGGTGAAAATAGTTTGTTCCCAACACTATTCAATCAAATCAATGCATTTAAGGCAAAATTAAAACTGTTTTATAACAGTCTTTCTCAAGGAAATCTGGATCTTTTCCCCACGCTTCAGAAATTTCAACTTGAAAGTCAATCACTATCAACTTGGACTATGAAAAAATACAAAACTTGCCATATGAATTTGTCTCATTCATTTCTTCTCGATTTTCTGACTTTGAGGCAGAGAAGGATAACATTTTATTGGTTCATTAATCCATTCTCTATATCAGAAAGTGAAATCAGCAAGTATTCTCCAAAAATACAGATGGAAAATTACTGACATTCAAAACCACACAGGATTAAAGAGAAAGTTTCAAGAGCTTTAGTGAATCACCTATTTCACCCGACTTAAAAGCATTCTGGAAGCTTGTTCCAAAAAATGACTATCCTGAACTTAACAACAGGGCACTCCGGTTTGTGGTCAAATTGGATCAACTTACCATTTGTGAGAAGACATTTTCTTCAAGAATACTAAAAAGCAAATTCAGATGTTCACTCACTGATGCCCACCCTTTGAAAACCTCATTCTATTATCAAATTCAAAAATCAATCCTTATATTGATCAAACTTGTTAGCCAGACTCAAATTCAAAAGCCGCATTAAAATGATGGTTATAAATAATTTGTTGTTTTGTTTCACATTATTATTTTTATTATTTTAAATTTATAATACAAATGCATGTTTTCCTAATAAAAAGTATTGTCAAATGATTTCATTTTGTATCTATTACCTAATTTTTCAAAATGGCCCGCAAAGACTTTTTATTTAAATAGTTGCCCACTTGATAAAAAAGGTTGGGCACCACTGCCATAATATTTCATAATTTATTTGGATATGAATGTACACTTGTTTATTAAGAATAGTCATTAATGCCAAGAATTCTTTCAAGGAATTGGTAAAACTATAGAAAAATACAAGTGTATGGAATATGGATGTTTAAAATTTATAGATTCACTCAACAAAATTTAAAATTACCCGACTTTAAATTTACAATTGAAAATGTTTTGGAACCTAATGAAATTCCAATTGAAAAATATCAAACTTGTTTAAAAAAGGGAATTTATCCATATGATTTTGTAAATTCATTTAAAAAATATGATTCAACAGAGGTTTGTGAAATACAAGATTTTTACTCGGTTTTAAATGAATCAAATATTACAGAGGATGAATATCAAAGATTTGTTGAAATGTGGAATTTGTTTGAATGTGAAAATTTGGGAGATTATAGATGTATATCTAAGACTTGATGTGTATATTTTAGCAGATTGTTTTGAAAATTTTATTTCTAGATTTTCTTTAAATCCTTGCAACTACATTTCTTTACCATCATTATCTTGGGACTTGATGTTGTATCCAAGTAAAATTACTTTGGGTTTATTAACTGATGTTGACATGTTTAACATGATTAAAAATAATATTCGTGGAGGAATAAGTTCTGTAATGGGTGATAGATTAATAACTGCATTCAATGAAGAATACTTGTACAAAAATATCCTGAACCATTGACTAAATTGAAGGTGAAAAAGAATATGAAACTATAATGAAGTGTTTAAATCAAAAATCTGATATAATTTATATTGATGTAACTGCATTATATTCAGGTATTATGACTCAATATTTACCAATTGGAAATTTTAAATGGGAAGATGTAAATATTATAGATTTTGTTTTGACGATTCCAAAGATTCACAAGTTGCATATTTTATAGAATGTGATTTGGAATATCCAAAAGAAATTTATGATAAAAACTAAATATTCCCTTTAGCCCCAATCAAAAGATGTATAACGAAGGAAGAATTATCAACTTGGCAACAATCAGTAAATATGAAAAATTCTAGTTCCAAATCAACCATCAAATTATTCTGTGATCAAGAAAATAAAAATAAATATCTTTGTCATTATAGAATTTTACAATTTTATTTGCAACAAGGAATGAAATTATTACATGTTCATAATATAATTAGTTTTAATCAAAAAACCTTTTATGGGTGATTGGATTAAAAATAATATTACATCAAGAAATGAAGCTAAATGAAATAAAGATGGTTTTGGTGACATGATGTATACACTTTTGAATAATTCAGTCTTTGGTAAAACAAATGGAAAATATTGACAAGTATGTAAACATTACTCTTTTAACCAACAGTGATAAAGATGTAAAAACATTTGAAAAAATGATGTCCAAGCCCACTTTTAAAAATTGTGAAAAGTTTTCAAATGAATTAGTTGCTGTTGAAATGGGAAATTATATAAAAACTTATAATAAACCAATGTATATTGGATTCTGAATTCTTAAATTATCGAAACTCGAAATGTATTATAATGTTTTGCAACCTCATTTCCAAGATAGATTATCATTACATTTAATGGACACTGATTCCATTTTCCTCAAAGTTGAAAGAAGCAACTTGTTTGAGAATTTATTTCAAGAAATTGAACAATCTGAAAATTTAAATATTATAATTAATAATTCTGGAGATTATTTACGTACAAAAATGAAAAACCAAATAATCCAATAATAAATCTTGCAGCTATTAGATCGAAACAATATACAATGGAATTAGTGTCTGGTGAAGAAAATAAAAATAAAGGAATCAAAAAATCCATAAGCAAAAAGATTACATTTAAAGATTTTGAAAATTGTCTAAGTTTAAATTCTGAAAAAGAGTTAATGTGATTCATAATATAAAATCAAATAAACATAATGTGTTTTTAGAAGAATCTTGCAAGACTTCATTAGATAATTATGATGATAAAAGATTTGTTTTATCTGATGGTATTACTACACTTCCATTTGGAAACGATATGATTCCATTTATAACCAACTTGTATAAAATAAAAAAAATACAAAACTAACATAACAGATGTTGAAATGAGTAAAATTAGAATTAGATATCATTAGATATTGAATAATTTTATTAGATATTGTTAGATATATATAAAAATATAAAAGATTTAATTATTCTTTAACCATTTCTCTCGTGCATCTTTTTTTGAATATCCTTGGGTTATTACATTTGCATTTTTTAACTTGTTAACTTGATCTTTTATCTCTTGAATTATTTGATTGGATTTTAAAATTTCATCATTCGTCAAGACTCCATCTTCCATGACTTTAATTTGAAATAAAAATAATCTTGCTATTCCAATATCTATTGATGAACAAACTTCACGATATAAACTCATCTTTTTTTCAGTGTATGATACATACACAACTTCAGTCAAGAAAAAATCTGCAGCTGTAATACTTCCAAGAATTGTTGGTACAAGTGTTATAACTGGTAAAGTTACAGGCAATATAATTGTTAATAAATCAGCAGACCAAGTATGATCTTTTTCATAAACTTGAACTTTTAGATATTTTTTATTTTTCCTAAATTCATGGTGTAATTCGTTAGCATATTTTATTTGTGATTCTGTTGGGATTTGTAAACTTTTATTAGTAAAACTTGTTTTGCTAATAAAAGAATCAGTCTTGGATGCATTCTCGAGGTGTTTTTCAGTGTCTGCTTGTTCAATAATCTTTTTATTAGCAACATCTTTTGCGATCCTTGGTACTCCTGCACCTATGCAAAATCATAGGTGTAGGAGGTAGACCAGCTACTATGAAGATCTTACCCTTCATTGCTAATTTAACTAGAGCTCTTTGAATCTTTTCTTGGGTTGATGGATTTTGTATAGTATTTAAATCATGTATTAAATTAACATCAGNGCTGTAGTTCTGTCTGTTGTTTCTGTTAGATGGTCGGTCATAGTTTTGTCTGTTTTGATCATATGATAGTTGGTCTGTGTTAAAATTGTTTCTGTTGAATAGGTCTCTGTTTTCGTTTGGATTGAAATTTTGCCTGTTGTATTTCTCTTTTATTTCGGCTAGTTCCGCTTTTATTTGTCTGTTTTCGACAATTATTTCGTCGAATTTGCTGATCAAAGTGTTTATTAGTCGGTTTGTTGTTTCGTTTGGTTCGGTGTTTTTGTTGATTGGTTGGTTGTTGTGATTAGTTTTATTTCTGTTGTAGTTTTGGGTACTACAGATTGTGGGGTAGATTTCTTCGTTTATTTTATCCGCTATATCGGCGAGTGTTTCGACGTCAGCGTTACTGCTAGCGGCTAGGATACGTCTGATTTCCGGTGGCATAGCGCGCATGAAGAATTCTTTCACCAATTCGTTGGAACCGGAGTTTGTTATGTTTGGTTGTAGATACTCCAGTTTTTGTTTTAATTGTCGTAGGAAATCTGTGGGCTTGTTGTCCCCTAACTGTGTATTGTTGAGGCATGACTCTAGCATTTGCCTTCTGTTGACCTTGTTTTTGTTGGTCAATATGTTACACAGTTTTGTAAAAGGGGTCGTCGTCTTTTGATATTTCATCGATTTGATCGGCGATTTCATTTAATTTGTTGCTTGTAGTGCCGCTATTATGTTGGAGCATAAGGATTTTGTTGACTTGACTCCCGATAGCGTTAAGGTTAGTTTCGCGAATTCTAACCATTTTTGCGGTGTTCCGTTGTCATCTGTGAAATAGTTGGGGATATTTGTTTTTGGGTTGATTATTGAATTAATGGTATGTGTGTTTTCTGGGTTGGTGTTTGGGTTGTAGTAGTAATTTGTGCTTTCAGGTGTTTGAGTATTATCGTAGTTGTTGGGTGTTTGTGGAATATTTGTTGGATTTGTTTGATTTGATGCCATTAATTGTTTTGTTGCTGTTTTTTTTATTGCTTGTTGTGCGAAAAAAAATAGTGGTTTGTTTGAAGGATATGGCCTACTGTGTTCGGCCAACAGTGTCACTAGCCTTTATAGTTCTATAATAACTATACTGAAAGGTTTCGTGATTGAAAGAAAACGTCGAATGCGAGTGTCGTGTTGTATATATTTTTTGTATATATTTTTTGTGTATATTGTATATATTTTTGTATATTGTATATTGTATATATTTTTTCTTCTGACACCAGTGTTATATTATATGTTCCTAATATATTTGGGGATGTTACGAACTCGTTGTGTTATTATGTATAGAAATATGATGAGCCCGATAGAGTCACCGATAAAAAAATTGTGTTGGGACTATCGGGGTGTATGCTATGTCACCACAAATAAAATAATAATAATAATAATAATAATAAAACCAGAATATAAAATTAACTAACAAGTTATTAATTCAACCTTTATTAATAAGAAATATAAGACCTTAATTATCCCGGTTATAGGACTGTAAACTTGGTTATTTCCTTAGTAATTAGGAAGGTTGTCCTCGGCTATACTCTTGGGTAGAATTTGGAAGCCTGGGGGTATTACTACCAGATCGTTTACTTGTATATTTTAAACTGTCACTTGAATAGTTTGTTTTCTTTGAAGAATTCTCTTACGATCGACACTTGTATCTTTGACTGTATATTTGATTTTCGTCTACTAGTGTATTTGAAGCTAGTACTTGAATAGTCTGTTTTCTTTGAAGAATTCTCTTACGATCGACGCTTGTATCTTTGACTGTATATTTGATTTTCGTCTACTAGTGTATTTGAAGCTAGTACTTGAATAGTCTGTTTTCTTTGAAGAATTCTCTTATCTCCTTTTAATTAATTTTCTTCGTTAATTACCGTCCTTTGCGATTCTTGAGGTTTAAAGTCTTGAATAGCTATTTTATTTCCTATCGATTTTTTTCCAATTTTTCAATTTACTATAGCGATAATTTACCATAGTAAATTATCGCTATATAGTTTTTTTTGACAATCTGGTTTTCCCCGATGGTGACAGTTTATATTTTAGTATTCACAACTACTAATTGCGAACACTAAAATACGTACAAAAATAACAATACATTACAAATACTAATTG
>CAUHTR010002863.1:0-14928 GCA_959609185.1 Schmidtea polychroa
GGACCCCTCACTAAATTTTTATTGTTGTTTCTGAATTTGTTTCATGATTTCGCGTTCAACCATACCCATTTCCACGATTGATATTAATTTTTCCATTTTATTAATTTTTTGCACTTTTGTGATTTTGGTGTTTTTTTATTTTTATTCCGTTTTATTTTGTGCTTTTATACATTACCCAAACATATATAAAAAATTAGGAAAAAAGAAATCATAAAATGAAAATATAGGCTTTTCGTTATCTGTTCGCTATCCGTATGATTTTTGCATTTAACTTCAAATATAATCTATCTATTATTATATAAAGCAGATATAGTCAAACGAGGGAGAATAAAAGAAAACTTTTTATACGATTTTAACGTGATTATGTTATAATTATGTACGAGACAAAGAATGTTCTAGTATAAATTGCAGTGTTTGGTATCAGCGTGTCTAAAGATTTCACATGCTATCATATTAGTAGCACTGTGTGATACTATAATGCATTAAAGAACTTGAAGTATATTATTGATGATAGCGACATTGGCCCAATTCTTCGCAAATTGCACTTATTATCAAGTAACGACGAATAATTATGTAACTAAATGTCATATCTTTATTTCTACAGATGTATTTTGCTTACAATATTTATTTTAACAAATGAATTATGCTTTATTGATCAATAAAATAACATGCATATATTGTTCTTATGCATATCAAAACTTTTACAGTTTTAAGCATTTGCTTACACTATTTTTAAACTAAATATAATTTTTTATTTCTACTTACTCGATTTTCGGATAACATGGAAGGTATCCTTAATTTTACTATAGGAAACCGTGTAAAAAAGGAGTTTAGTGTATTATATTGTTTATTTCTGCATAGTTAATTGTATATCAATAAGGTGATATAATATGAAATACATTTATCCATATTATATTTATTGTACTAAGCTGGTTTTTAATAGATACTTGAAATCCAATATTTTAACAATAGACATTTTGAATGTTATGACCCATTTTTAACTATACAGAAATAAATAATATATTACAATAAATGTCTCCCATATTTTCCCTCGTTTGATGAATTATACTTTCATTGGAGTTATTTTGCATTCTAATTGACCTCAATTAAAAAATTAATATATTTAAATGAAATATCAATACTGAATATGTATAATTCTTTATTAGATGATTAACTCGATCTTGAACCTGTGTCAGAGTTAAATAGAAGTAATTCGAAATTATAACTATTTGATTGTAAGAAATAATAGGCTTTTGTTAGAAATTTTTGATAAAACATTGAAGAACATTTTTTCGAAATATACAATCTCTTGAAATAGCATTGTAGTGTGTTGTAAATTTTTATTTGTAATTAGGATTTATGATTGTTATTTTTATTGTTGTTGATTATGTTGTAAAACAATTATACTATCATAACTTCTTTCCATTTTCACCTCTGATTTCTTTTCAATTAACATTATATTATCCACTTTATTTGATTCAAAATAAATAAAATAAACTAAACTCAGCAATTTAAAAAATATTTTTCCTTTTCAAATTATTTGCAAAACATCAATCGAAACAAAAATTAAATTCAAAACAAAATTCCTTTCTTTTAACAAAGACTAATTTCATCGGGGTTTTCTGGAAATTTATCCTTTTAATTTTATTTTGAATTTACTGAATGAACTATTAAATGATGTCAGATGTTACTAAAATATCTTATAAGTTGTTTTGAAAAACATTTTCAGTAGTTCAACTCCTCATATTCCAAAATCGTATTATTTATCACAATATTGTTTAATATTTAATATTTCAACATTGAATCAAATAATCTCAAAACAATTTATCAGAATTGAATATTAAAATTCAAATCGAATTAATTTTTTTATTTAAATTCATATTTTACAATTAAAATCTTATTTTTAATTTTACTTTTTTTATGACTTAATTTTGAATCATTCTTACAACTCATTTTAAAATATTTATCCAAAGAATTTAATAATTAAATAGAATAAATATTCTTTCAACTACAGTGTAATTTGTATAAGATGGAAATTTCTTTTTAAATATATCTAATGAATATATTTAATATTAAATGTACCAATAATTATTAGAAATAGTAAAGAAAGCTAAAAATTTGAAACCAAAAACGCCAAATATTTAAACAATATTTAAACTAAGATTTTTATTAATATTATTAATGCAGATAAACAAATGATTAACTGAATTAATTATTATTAATTTTAGAAAAAAATTGAATAAATAGACATTCTTTGTTCACAAAATATGACTTATTTTTGTAATTTTATAAGGCTGGTAGCTATTTTTATATTAGATAATTTATAATACTAATAAAACAAAATTAAACCAAATAATAACTAACCATAAAATAAGTCGCTCCACTTGGAGAAACGATACTTCATATGCTAAAATACCTTTTTTATAAAATGCGCTGTTTAAACTGTAGTTTATGATTTAAAAACTTATTTTTAATTTTAATTATACTGTAGTTTATGATTTAAAAACTTATTTTTAATTTTAATTATTTTTGACTTAAATTCATTTTAAACTATTCCAACAAATCATCCGAAATAATTAACTCTGCCGAAAACCCCTCATAAATGCAAAGGTCATACTAATAAATCATCAATTATAAATGAATTTAAGCCAAAAGTTTGTGTAACGATCTGTAAACATGTAAATTATTTTGCATTGGGATTAAACAGTTTAATAAAATTTAATAATTCAAATTACTTTATTCATTATAGAGACTAATTTTTGATTGAGGAAATTTATTCTTTTTCTAAAATGAAATTATCTTATAAAGTAAAAATTAACTAAAATATTCTTTCTAAATAGTATATTATATATACAGGGTTTTTCATCATATTTTGACATTTTGTCAATCAATTTTGACATTTTCTAATGAAAAACCAAAACATTAATAACGAAGACAGAAATCGCATTATACAAGCCTATATAAAAGGGCATAGTGCCTCGGATTTATCATCAATTTTGGGTTTTAAAAGAACCACTATTTATAGCATAATAAAAAAGTATAAAAACCATGAATCTATTGAAAAAAAGCAAAGGGGAGGTCAGCGGAGAAAAATCTTGTCAGAGCAAGATAAAGAAGCAATCAGAGGATGGATTGATGAAAATTGCGCGCTTACTTTAAAGCAAATAAAGTCGAAGATTGAGCTTGAGAGAGGTGTGGTAGTAAGTCAAAGCACGATTAATAGATGTATAGGTGGATTTGGTTATAGTATGAAGCGCATCAATATAATGCCGATAAAAAGGAATACCGTGGAAGTTATTGAACTTAGAGCCCAATATGCGAATCGTTTTATGGAATTATTGTCAACTATCGATGATTCTAAAATTTTTTTTATCGATGAAGTCGGATTCAATGTTTCTATAAGATCACGAAGAGGAAGATCTTTGAAAAATAAACGTGCTGTTCAAATGTTTCTTCTATAAAAGCACGAAATATATCTGTTTGCTGTGCCATGAACAAAGAAGGGATTTTTAAATATTTTCCTCAGACTAAATCGTATAATACACAAAGTTTTCTTGAGTTTATACGCTTAATAATTGAAAAAAATGTCATCTTTGAATATTTCAGGTGCAATTTTTATCATGGACAATGTTCCATTTCATAAAAATATTGCAATAAAAGAAGAAATTGAAATATCAGGACATAGAATCCTATTTTTGCCACCTTATTCTCCATTTCTTAACCCTATAGAGAACCTATTTTCAAAATGGAAACAATTTATACGTAGTTCGAGACCTGAAGGTGAAGATCAGTTATTCGAAAATATTGAGAATGGTTCTTCCCTTATTTCATCTGATGATTGTAAAAATTATTTTAAGCATATGTTAGGGTTTTTACCTTTTTGCATAAGAAATGAGCCGGTTATTGATGAATAAAAGTAGTATTTTTATTTACTTTCTCATTTTTTTTAATTTTATTAATTTATTTATTAATTTATTTTTTAATTTAATTTTTAATTTTCTTCTAAAATTAACAAAATGTCAAAATTGATTGACAAAATGTCAAAATTGATTGACAAAATGTCAAAATTGATTGACAAAATGTCAAAATTGATTGACAAAATGTCAAAATATGATGAAAAACCCTGTATTATTTCATTTCCAGTAATAACCAACAATGATATTTTAGAAAAAATGTTTTGTAATATTAAGTGCAATTTGAAAGGAAAATCAACTATCTAAAATTTAGATTCTAAATGCATAATTCTCTATGTATGCATGTGAATGAGTGATTATGACATAACGGTTAATTAAAATCACGAAATGGCAAATTTGATTATAACTTTTTAATTTTAATGTTATCTGAAATTCAACTTTCCTCTATCGAATGATGCATAATTTGTCCAATGTGGACCATTAATTCTTTTTCAACTGTTATCTACTATGCATGTATGTGAGTGAGTTAATGAGTGATTATTGTATAACGCTTTGATGGCACTGTCTTTTTTGAACTGGAAATATTAAAAGCGAAATTGATCGTTATTTTTACAATTCCTTATGTTACTCATTTTTTGGTCTATTTTTTTTAAATTTAAATTTTATTTAATTTAAATTTCATTTCCAGTCATCTTGGCGTTTGCTATGACAATCAATAAGACACAAGATCAATCTTTTCACCATTTTGAAGTTTTATTGCCGAATTATTTATTTACATACTCTTTTTATCAAGGTTCTATTGGAGGTGATCAAACTTATACCGAGTATATTGTCATTAAAGAGTTATTGAATTAAAATAAATATGAATTAAACCACATATTGCATTTTTTTGAATATACAAATCTATGAAGAATTATGTATTTGGATTGATAACATGATTAGGCCATTTTGGCGGGTTAAAGCTAGTATTATAATAATAGGGTATTATATATGGCTAATTCTGACTACCAATGTCTGTGTGCCCATACGTGAAGGTGGATATTTGTCAAATAAGCTTATTATTATTTAATTTTTGCTCTGGATCTTTATGATCAATTCGATTCCTACTGGATTTATTGTTACCTAATGTGTAGTAATTCGAATAAAACATATTTGGTGGCAAGTGTCTCAAATGCATATATTGCATAAGATTACTCACATTTCAACGACCAGACGTCAGTAACTCACTCCATTACACGTGCGGTGCGTCAAATATTTTGTTGTAAAGTGCACGTGTTTCGCTGAAGATTTTTTTTGTTTATACACCCAATTCCGAAATTTTTCATGCATTTTTCATTATATATTGGAATTAGGTGTAATATAATTTAAATAAATATTAAAAAGTGCGTACATTTGAAAACTATTCAATTAATTTACTATGAATTTTGTTTACTTTAAGTTAAATATAATTATGTATTTTTTAGCCCAATGCATGGTTATAAATTTTACAATTTAAAATTTAAATGTCGATTTTTTAAAATTCGCGGTAGCAATTTAGTTTCCTATGTGGTTGATATAGAAGATTACTCAGTGGAGTTACGAGAATACGAAGGAACATTCGATGTGACCACAGGGAAACTGATGGCACATTCACAATGCAATGCCAAGTTTGGTAGTTGTAGAACGGGAACTACCACATTAATTTACGAACAAATAAGAGACCATTGTGAGTTGGCATTTCTCAAGAAAATACCTTTTAGAAAATTAAATGGAACTAAATATCGAGACTCCAAGAATACAGAAAAGATTTGGGATAAAGCAAAAACGTTGAAGAAAATCAATAGACAAGAGAAGGAAGATATCGGAGAGGAAAACACACTTCTAGTATTGATATCAGAAGACAAAACGTAAGCAATTCGATTTGTCCGAAATGATAAAAAGACTGAATGTGGGAAAAGAGTATATATGAGACGAACTACAAAGGAATTTTCCTGTCAAGGGAATATATTCGAAATGCCAAGGTCTTACATATAAAGGATATCAAAATCACGAATAATATAAATAACAAAGTAGATTATTTATATCATGACTTGCAAGGACAGATGCAGGATATGTATTAAGAGGTGACACTAAATTATTGTAAGCTAAATCGAGAAATAGTCCGAAATAGACTAGCAATATCTATCGTTAAACCAGAGCTGGTTGCCCCAATGTTATTGGAAGACGGAATGTTTGGCAGAATAATGGGAGAAGCTATATATAGCTATGAGTGCAAACCGGTAGAAGTACAATTAGCCAGATTTAATCAATGCACTCTAGAACTGCCAGTGTCCTATCAAGGAAAGTTGAGATTTGCCATGCCTGTAACCAGAAAGTTAGTAGAAGAAAACGTTAAACCACAACCAGCAATATGCAATCCGGCAATATCACCATTATACAAAAAATATGACATGTGGATATCCTTGCCGGAAAGAAAACCATCTACACAGCGGGTAGTGACGAAATTAAAGGATACCATGGAATTCAAGTCATTAGATGAATTAGCAAAAGGAGGGATTTATACTCCCAGCGATATCGAGGAAGCAAGAAGGACATTGCTATATCCGCAAATCAGAGACAGAGGTATCACGGAAATTATAAGAACAATTTATCATGATGGTTTAATACGACCAGATTACAATTTATTGTTTGGACCGGAACATTATAAAGAAGCAGCAAAGAACGTAATGATGAAAATATGGGGGCGATTTACCAATTTCGGTATTTTCGTCGCCGGATGTTCATGAATTTACGCAATATTTGTAATTTTAAAGCTGATAATTACACAACTGATGTCAACATATAGCATATTCAAAATTGGAGGATGGTCATGGAAACTGCTATTAGGACTATGTCCTATAAGCGCAGAATTTGCCTTATTTAAACATCACAGAAAAGAAATTAGAGAAATTAGACAGAAACATTTGGTGAAACATGAAGTAATTGGAATAGAAATGGAGGAGTATTCTAGTTATCGGGACGATAACAATTCAAAGGGAGGAGGTAATGGAGGCTCTTGTGAAACATCTTCAGGACCAAATCGATCACGAAAACAAAACTACAACAAAAAACCGAATCTGCAACAAAGAAAATCGAGATTTAAGGAATATCACCCCCCATATGACCAATCAAAGGAAATCTACGTGAGAAGACAGTCCTCAGAAGGAGAATATGACAGTTCCGAGCAAATATTTGACATAAGATCACCCAAATTCAAGAGAAGCCCAAGATATGTACAATTACCAAACGATGGGTTGGAACATTCGAGAGAAACAACACTCAGAAGAGGACGGCACCAATGGAAAATTGGTGAAGATACCATATTTAATAATTTGACATGTTCAACATTGCCAGAATTAACCAAAGTGCACTATCCAAAGGAAGCATTAGAGTCACTTAAAGCTAAATTTAAAGAATATAATCCTCAACTGAGTGATCCAGCATTACTGGAAGCGGAACAAACCAGAGCCAATACAATCGGTATCTCGCACGATACAATCTTGATGGTCAATAATCCAGTGAACTTGGATAAAAAGCCAATGATAAAAATAAGAGTGAACCGACACATAGTCAATGAGGTGATAGACTCAGGAGCAGATGGTACCATAATTGAAGCAAAATTGTTGAACCATCTCGAATTACAGTCGTTAAAACCAGCAGGAGTAAAATTAACAGGAGCAAACGGATCCTTATTGAACGTAATAGGATCATTATCTTGTCAAATTAAGCTATGTGACCAAGAGCTCCATCACGACATCATAGTGATGAGAAGTCTCCCTGCCGAATGCCTATTGGGTATGGACATCCTAAAAAGACTACGAGGAGTAGTATTCGATTGTGCATCTGGATTGTTAATCCAAGCACGAGGTAAAAAGAGAAAAATTTACAACGATGATACAGCTTATATAGATCATATAACTATCATACCGCCCAGAGCGGAAACAGTATGCTTTGTAGCTACAAGCAATAATTGGGAAGGTGAAGTCGTATTCGAACCAGACGAAAGATTTTCAGAGAAATACAACATACCAGTTACTCATAGCGTAGATTTAATAGTCAATGGCAGAATACCAATCAAGGTAGCCAATCTGGACGTTAAACCACTATACTTATACCCAGATACCAGAGCGGGCAGAATCTGGAAACAAAACGAACCCCAAGCCACGGGAGAGGGATCAATACTCGCCATAAAAGCAGAAGAAAGAGATCCAGACATCGAGTACTACGATGTACCTACGGCCAATAGCAAAGTGCTAACCAGAAAGGAAAATATCCAAGTAAATATGCTATTGAGAAAATACGACCAGGTATTTGCGAAACATGAATACGATCTGGGAAAAACAAACCCGTTAGAACATGAGATTGTTCTCATCAATACAAAACCTATAAAGATGAGACTGTACCGTATTCCATTTAATCTGGAGGAATCGGTAGACAAGTAGGTGAAACTGATGCTAAAACATGGGATAATCAGACATAGTAAATCATCATACCAATCACCGATGATAGTTGTAGCAAAGAAAAACGGATCAGTACGTCTATGTAAAAACTATCGCATGGTAAACGAGGCAACATGCAAGGATAGCCATCCGTTGCCATTATTAGATTATATTTATGGACGCATGAGAAACGCTAGGTTTTTCTCAGTAATGGACGCCCAAAAAGGATTTTATCAAATTAAGTTAAAAGATGAGACTATATCAATAACAGCGTTTCCTACGAGTATGGGTCATTACGAATATAATGTAATGCCATTTGGACTCACTGGAGCTACAGCCACATTCAACGAGCAATGAATTTGATGGATGTATATCACGCGATGGTATACATTGACGATGTCATAGTATTCTCGCCAAATTTGGAAAAACACTTGGAACATTTGGAAGATGTATTCAAGAGGTTGATCAATGCAAATATGAAAGTGAAACCGACTAAATGTAAATGGGCTGAACCAGAAGTGGTATACGTGGGTCATATCATCTCACGAGATGGGGTTAAACCAGATCCAGCTAACATCGAAAAGGTAAAGAATATCCCGGAGCCTAAAACAGTTAAACATATTAAAGGATTTTTTGGCCTAGTTGGATATTACAGAAAATTTATTAGAAATTTCTCGGTAATAGCTTTCCCACTCACGCAGTTAGAAGGTAAAAACGTCAAATTTGTGTGGGGAAAAGAACAGCAGGAAGCATTTAATATGCTCAAGGAAAAACTCGTCAAGCCACCTATATTGCGATTTCCAGACTTTGAGAGACAATTTTTGGTTATGACAGATGCCAGCACTCGGGGCATAGGTGCTGTACTAGGTCAGAGAGATGACCTAGAAGATGAGTATGCAATTGCATACGCTAGCAGAGGACTAAAGCCACACGAGAGAAACTACGCAGTGATAGAACTAGAGGCTTTAGCAATCGTGTGTGCTATAACCCAGTTTAGGACATATCTTTGGGGTCGGAAGATAATAGTGTACACCGATCATAGACCATTACAGTGGTTGACGAAACACACAATGGATACTTCAAAACTTGTCAGATGGGCATTAATTTTACAGCCATATGACATAGAAATCCATTACAGAAAAATAGATCATAATGTTAATGCAGATGCTTTATCGAGAATGGACCAGGAGGAGGAAGCAGAAGATATGAAGGAAGGGCATCTTGAAAGAACTATCTTCACATTGACCAGAGAAGCCAACAGGCTAGCTGACTTAATGGAGGCACAAAAAGCTGACGAAGAAATCAACACTATTCGTCAAGTCTTAGAAGCAAAATACGTGCCCATAGAATTCACGAAATATTGGGAAAAGACTAGTTTGTGCTGTAGGAAGGATTAGTTAAATATTCAGACTTAAGAGATAACGTTATTATGGTTCCTAAGAAATTTCGGAAAGCACTCATGCTACAGTACCATAACGGAGCCTTAGGAGGACATCTGTCATCCAGGAAAACGTTGTCGAGATTAAAACAAAAGTATTTTTGGCCAGATATGAAACAAAACGTTAAGACCTGGTGTCAGACATGTAAGATCTGTATCACCAGAAGAAATACCGGAAAGAAACCTCACATACCAATGAAGCCGATGCCTGTACCACCTACATCCATGGAAATGACGGCAATGGATGTGTTGGGGCCATTCAAAGAAGCTAATAGTGGAAACAAGTACATATTAGTGTTCTGTGACTATTTGACTAAGTGGCCGGAAGCCTACCCGATGCCTAATCACAAAGCTGACACAATAGCTAGGATATTTGTGGGAACAAATAGTTTTTAGATATGGAGTACCTACAAAGCTATTAACGGATCGGGGAGCAGATTTAATGAGCAATTTGCTCAAAGGAATAAATGATTATTTCGGAGTTCTAAAATTGAACACTTCCCCATATCACCCACAGACGGATGGGTTAGTAGAACGATTTAATGGAACATTAGCTAACATGTTAGCATCATATGTAAATTCAGGACAAACGGATTGGGATATCCATATTCCATCCTGTTTATTTGCATACAGAAATGCGGTGCACGAAGGAACAGGTGAAACACCATTTTACCTAATGTACAGGAAGCAAAGTAAAATGCCAGTAGATCTGCTGTTTTTCCTTAAAGCAACACAGTATTTAGACCAAGAAAATTATCTAATGGAAATGAGGGAAAGAATGCAAGAAGCATGGGCTAGAGCAGGTCTCAGTATAAAATATAATTAGGAAGCAACAAAATATTATCATGATCGAAAAGCCAAGGAACACGGTATGATGATTGGAGACCAGGTGATGTTGGAAAGTCATTATAACAAGAAAGGCTTATCACATGCGGAATTTCAAAGGGCCATATGAGGTATTGAGAACTACAGATACGAATCTCATACTACAACTTTTAGCTAACCGAAAAGCAGAACCAATAATGGTACATGCTAACCGGTGTAAAAAGTGTGAAATCCCAACAAAGGGGATCCCAGTAAATTCAAAAGCAAAAGCAATAGAGAAACCGGTAAAACCAAACATCACCAAAGAAGCACAAGAACACCGATACCCGTTGAGATCACGGGGTGTTCCAAAATCAGTCACTTTTATGGTGATAATAAACTGTATGATGACCTTAGCTATGGCAAAAAGGGATAAAAAGGCATATTTTCAGCCTATGGCAATGCAAGTAGAATACTTACATTTTATAAGAACTTATCACGGAATTCGTATACTCACAACGTGTGATAATGCCACAAAATTCAATCTGCATTTCTACAATAAGTATTTACGGGTCCGTCAACTTAATTCAGTAGAAAGAGAATAGGATTTATACGATTTAAAAGCCAAGACAGATTACAAACTACACATCGCAGCATCAAGGTTATATCAGAGTGGTTGGTATACTTACCATGTATTAAATTGGATACTTAGGACTGCGGATTTCACAAATCGCATATCGATATCTTACGAAAAAGATAAAGTAAGGTTTAGTCGGCAAATTCATGGGGAGGAAAAGGTAAAGATCAATATTCTAGACGGACTAACCACGAGAGAAACGGTATGGTTAGATCATAACTCCCCTTCCAAAGAAATGTATCTAAATCAGTCCGTAGAATATTCGGTTCTAGTTATATACTATAATCGGAGGAAACGACGAAACGATAGGTGGTTTGAGGTATTTGAAGAGATATTACCTCTTAGACATCCAGTTACAACAAAAATACCACAAAAAGTAGTCAGGGAGAACATGGTGATACATCCCGTGATGTGGCAACACCTCAGACAATTACCCCCTATCAAACAAATATCCTGCCAAACGACTCCAAATCTGACAAACTATTGTGATTGCAATGCCATCACAAACTTCAAAGCAGGATACATTCTGAAAATACCCATAGGGGTATGGATCACGGTATCGGCAGTATTATCACTAGTAACCACACTGATAGCTATGGGCATTTGGACCAAGCTATATTTTATACGAGCCATAAGGGCTTATGACGGAGTACTAATGTCGCAATTATGACAATTACAGTATCCCCGAGGGAAAAATCATATATATATATATATATATATATATATATATATATATATATATATATATATATATATATATATATATATATATATATATATATATATATATATATATATATATATATATATATATATATATATATATATATATATATATATATATATATATATATATATATGTAGAGTTCCAAGTAGCATTAAAATTTAGCATATGTAGATCTTTTATAACAAGTCTCATGCATATCTTTTTAGCCTATTATGGCATATAAGTATACCTGATATTTTGGTTAATCATTTTTATTTCAGGAATGCAGAGTCACCAGATATCCCAATATCAAGGAAAACATAGCACTATACGTGCCACTACCCTACTGAAGGAGAAACTTATATATAAAAACCTTGAGAAGCAGATAACTGATCAAAGTCGAAAAGGACAATGGTACTGGTTCTACGGCCATTGCTCGGGCATACCCAACAATTTTAAATTCGACGAGGCCCCAAAACGCCAAATGATAATATCAAGAATTCCGGGCAAGAAGACCACTATCGAACCTATCCAGAAAGAAGCAAAGGAGAAAAACGTTCCTACGTCTACAAAGAGGAAAAAAGAGATCCCGAAAAGTACCAAAAAGAAAATGCCTCGGATATCCATCCAGAATGAGGATGACGATCTCTTGGAGATTCATTATCAGCCACCAGATCCAGCATTGATCAAGATATTGACAACAAAGGTCGAACCTATGGTTGCTGGGGAGCCTATTATCGTGAAAGAAGGTGAGTTCATTGGCAAAGGTAATTCAATTAAAATACGGGAAGATGCCGACAAAGAAGACCCCAGTTGATGGCAGAAACCCGATAGTAAATGGAAACCGCGTATCAAGGAATACGACGGGGGCCTAATTCATGAAGTAGCCGTGTCCAATTTCCCCGATTACGGAGTATTGGAGGCAAATGAGGGCTCATATATCATTTCATCAATCGTGTAAAAAGAAGTAAGTACACGGGAGACGTTGGTGGTTAGTTACAGGCCAGACATCGCAGAACAAAGAATCCGGAATGAAAGTACCAAGGTCCTACAGAGAAGGAAATATTAGCAATTCCGCTATGTAATCAGTAATGATATTACATTAGAGGCCAAGGACCAAATGTGAACAGTTCAGAGTATATTGCGTAATTCGATACAATGTGTTAGTTATTACGCAATATACATTACTATTTAAGAGTGATCACTCTGTGTTTATATTAATAAATCTTTAGATGGAACCAATTGTTGTAACTTAATCAATGGACTTAGCTATTTGCGATACGTTCTCGATCCATTCAGCTATTCATTGAACAATTATTGATTAAACATTTATTAATCATTTTTTGAACATTTGTTTTATGTGTATTTATTTATATATGAACTTTGATCAGACATTTTACATTTTGTGATTCGAAATTTTTATTTACGATTGCATTATATATTTTATTTTTGGCTGCAAATTATCTTGTCTTACCGCTTTAATTTTCGGGACGAAAATCTTGTTAGGGGAAGACATGTTGGGGTTCAATAGGAGCCAAGATAAAGAAATAAAGAGATGTTAGGAAAGAAATAAAGATAAATTAAAAATAGTATTTAAAAATTACTTAAAATAGAAAATAATTACTATAGTTAGAATTAAAATATAAATAGCAATAAACAATTATTATATTTAGATTATTAACCCATGTCGTACCAAGCCGGTCAAAATGACCGGCAAATCAATCAATCAATCAAAAAGTTTAAATAATTATTTTGATTATATTATTCAAAATTTATTATTATAAAACAAAAATCTTTCATAAAATCTCCAATATTTGTTAAATTAAAAATAGTATTTAAATAAAAATAAGTAGTAAAAATAGTAATTAAATAATTACTATTTATAGAATAGGTTAAATAAAAATAATATAAGTACTGTTACAATTTTTAATTTAAGGGGATGAATAATTACAGGTACAATAAACGAATATTAATGACGTAAAAAAAGAAAGCGGACAATAATTTTAAGGCTCACAATAAGCGACTACAGTTGATTTTCAATTCAGATTGAGCACACATCACAAGTTATCAAGCCTACTGTATTAATTAATTATCACAGTGGAATAAATATCGATTGAAAGCTCTTAAATACAATTGGAATTTTCTCAAGTTTGACATAGATAACCATTTTCGGGTTCATCTATATTTAATTCATCAAGGATAAATAATTAGTTAGTTTATTATTATTATTAAATATATTTATTTTTTAACAAAGAAAAGGTCAGTCATCAGCAAACATTTTTGTAGCTGTTTTGACTTATATAAATAAACTATAAACCAATTATCTGGGTTAAAAGTATCACGCTTAAATATCGGGAAATCCCTCTTCTTTATCCTTAGCACATATATCGGGCTGTTGGCGCATTTAGGCCACCTTGATACTTAGAAGTAATCTTCAGGGCTCTTTGAATAACCGTTATCTTAACTCTGAGCGCAGCCATTGTTGTTATTTGTCTATCAAGTTTTTCTTGTAATTTAATTAGTTTGAATAAATTTTTGTATAAATCATATTGTTAATTATTTATTTATTATCAATATATTCACTCGCAACCTATTAATATCGAGAACTACCCATCGAACCTAACACTATCATCAACCATGCAGAGCAACAAGTAACAGTTCGATAAGCCGTGAATCTCTCTTTAATATTGCTTACATATACATACATATACATAGACCTCTGCAGGTTATAATATAATAAACAGTATTCATGATCTAGTTGATCTAGCAACTATTATTTGTATAGTACAAAATATTGAATATCAGCAAAGTTGAGTCAAATAATAAATTAATTTAAATAAATCGGAAATTATAGAACTTTCTCTATCATTAATAAAAGTAAAGCATTTTATGACCCTCCACGATTTGGAAATATTTGTATACGCCACTGGTTTCGGTTGTAAGAATGTCACTTTAAATTTTATTTAATTTTT
>CAUHTR010002864.1:0-28535 GCA_959609185.1 Schmidtea polychroa
TTCCAATTTTAAAGAATTACCGCATTTAATTATAAATTAAATCATCTCAAGTGTAATTTTTTATTCAAAAATTATAGATATGTATGTTTATGTTTCATGAAAATTTAATTTATCTTTGAACGTAATGATATAAAAATATAATATGCCAATTATTTTCTCAAATTAAAGTACTAACGTTTCTATTCTGTATATACTGACAATATCCGTTTATTGAAATACCATTAACCCATCTAAGTTCTCTAATAAACTTAAATAATCTTATTATGTATTGGGAAAAAGTATAATTTTTAAGAGAAACAAAATTCACTTAAAATATCAAAGACTGATTATTAGTTACACTGTCTCAAACGAATGTGTATGTTAAGACCTGTTACAAACGTAACATTCACAGAAATATTTTACCCTTGTGTTGGTCGCTTAGAGGTGTGTCATTTTATTTTATAAATGTGTTAAGGGTAATTATAGATGTTAAATCGATTCCTTCCTAAACGCCCTCATGACTATTGTACTTCAGACCATCTGTGTACTCATGGCGACGACCATGTTGGTACTGTACACAATGGTTGGAAATCAATGAGCAGGTGAGCTCTATTGCTAAAACTACTCCCCATTTTATTTTCCTTTCGGGTTCTAGACTGCCTATAGAAGAACTTACGTCATTATTCATTGTCTATTGCTATTTTTGGATCATTGACATGTCTTCATTTAACTTTGGCCCTCGTTTCTGGGCGTTTTCTATTATTCTTTTCAAATGTTTTGTACAGGGATACGCCTTACTTTTCTGATAATAAATGTTACTATAAAATTTCCGTCCTATTTAGGAAGATTTAACTTATCTTCCCGAAAATTTTGAGCCGAGATCTGCCCGTGTTTCCAAGTTAATAAATACATACATACCATACATACCATAAAATTTAAATTATTCTTTAAAAATTTGAGCAGGGATCTGCCTGCATTTCTGGTCTTAACCAGTGTTTCACTAAAGTTACTTCCAGCCACGGACCCGTGGAGAAACCTCTGAGCAGATCCAACCGGGTGGTGCTTAAGACTCTCGAGGACCTCACCGGGATAAATGCACAAGGCATCTAACCACCGGGAACCCTCTAAAATCCCGCATCACATAAAAATATTTAGAAAAAGTTACTTAGAAATAATTATTAAAGAGAACAAAACGAAAACAAGGTAACAATAAAATTAACTAAAAACAAATGGATTATAAAATTTTATTAAAGTATGACATTACGTAAAATTATACATTACCAAAAATTTACACATAAAAATAAAATTACCAAATCCACGTTGACATAAAATTGAAACCTGAGAGCCTGTGTTTACTGTCGTCTAAACAAGTCGTATCAAACTGAATTTGTAATTGGTATTTATACTGATTTCAACTGTGCATCCATGCATTCACTGTCAGAATGCGATAAATTTTTTCATTACCTTTGCATGCGTGCATGAGAGTGTGTAATTATTTATTTTTAATTTAATTAGTTTAATTAATCAAAAAATTTTAATTTTTATTAATTTTTACGATTTAGTTTTTTTATAAGTTTTATTATTTAAATAATTTTATTTTTACTTTAGTTTCCACTGATTTAAACAATTTTTAAATAATAAATCTTATAATTTAAATAAATTTAGTTAATTTTATTTTAGTTTCATCGATTTAAACAATTTGGTTTTATAGATTTTATAATTTACATAATTTTTCTACGTTTATTTTACTTTTTCATCATTTTATCAGTTAACTAGATATTTTAGTTTCAATTTTATTTTTATTTATTTAAACTATTTTCATATTAATTATTAATTTATTACCGATTATTTTATTTATTATTATTTTATTTTATAGTTGTTAGATTTTTTGAATGCGATATTTCTCCTAACCATGTTGGTGGTTGCTGCTTCTTGCGTTTCTTCATTTTATTATACGTGTTTTATTTATCCTCAATATATTATGTATTTTATCTTGTATTATTTGGTGTGTGACCATGGATTTTAATTCAACTTGACGCGGTTATGTATTTCCGATTTAATAAAACAACTCTCAATTCTCGGTTCCAGCCCAACATTCAAAGAAATATTTGACCCTTGTTATCATGGGAGTCGGCAGGAATTTTTTCAATGGGGGGGGGGCAATAAAACAAAGTAGATAACTTCTACATATTGATGTAATACTTAAACATACAACGATTAGTATCATTTAAATTCTTGTTATGCTCATTTACGAAAAAAATTGTTACTATATACAATCAGATTTTAATAGTATATTGATGATTTCAATTAAAGTCATTTTTATCGTTGAAACATTAATGTAAATTTAGGAATAAACAGAATCAAAAAACGTAAAAAAAGTTCTTTTTTGTATATTTTCCATAAATATTTATATAATTATAAAACTAAATTACAGACTTATTCATAAATATTACTATTGAAAACTGCAAACGTCTGTGATCTTGACCAAATTTATTGATCACTTTGTTCATTATTTTTTGCTTTTTTTTACTGTCATTGATTCTGTCACGATGTACACTCAATATGCAAAGTCCAGAAAGACTATTTTCACACATTGTTGACCTTAGCCACGTTTTGACTCTTCTCAGTGTGCTAAATGATCTTTCAACCGTGGAAGTTGACACTGGCAAATTTAAAGCAATAAGAACTAATTTCTTAATAGCTGGAAAAAGTCTGTGAATAGTAATAAATCCATCCTTCCATCGCGACTTTTGATTTCAAAATCCGACTTTTTATTTCACCACATCTCAAACCAATTGCTTGCCTCAACATCAAAGATTTCAATTTGATACTCCATTATGATGTTTTCTGTGTGAGCTTTGAATTCATCTTTTGAAAGTTTCAATATTTCCACTGGGTGAAGTGAAAATAGACTAAAATTGATTTTGTTATTGTCATTGATTCTGCTCTCCAACGATGAGTTGATTGAATCCAAGTATGGTATAAAGACAGATCTTCGAAAGTAAACTGCAACAGTTGAACCACCATTAATTGAACGGTGTGTTTGCCTCTTACATTGTCTGGGAATTGTCAACTGGATGTTTATTTGTGCTGCAAATTTCTCACTTTGAGAAATAATGGTCTTAAAAACTCTTCGGCTTTTTGTCTGTGAGTGCGGAAGATTTTTAGGAGCTCTTGAACGTGGTCAAAAGCTTTCAGAATGTCTAATTGTGTTGATTGTAGGGCTTGTGCTACTGACTCTAATTGACTCTAAGTGATGATTTTAAGACAAATTAGAAAACTTGTTGTACTTGAAGCACACTGTAACTGGTGGGCATTCTGTCGTGTTTTACCATTTGCTTTGATGACCAGCGAAAGCTGATCAAAATTGTCTTCAAAACTTGCAGCAAAAAGTCAGATGCTTTTGTATTTTGCACACCAACGTGTTTCACAAAGCAAGGGAACATTTGGAATCAGACTTCTTATCTTTGGGCTTTCTCGAAAATATCTAATAATGCTTTTAATTGTTCCAATTGTATTCGTAGCATCTGATACAGCATTGAGATCATTGATCACAAGATTAAGTCGTATGATGCACAATGTACAAAAACAGCTTTAGGGTAATTGCTCCTAATTTTTCCCTGAACACCACCTTTTTTCCCAGCTATTGTTGAGCGGCCACCATAGCTTTGGCCATGCATTTTGTCAAGGTTTAATTCAAACCTTCTGCATTGATCAATGATTTTAACAGCTATGGATGTAGCATCAAAATGATTCAGTTTTGCAAATCCAAGGAATTCTTCATGAATAACAGTTTCTGTGCTGCTAGAATTCACAAAACGAACTCCTATGGAAATTTGTTCTTTTCCAAATATGTCAGCACTCTCATCTCCAAAGATTGAAAATCCAATGAATTTATTGGCCATTGAAACAATTTTTTCATTTATGGCTTCTTCAGTCTATTGACTAGCTCATGTTCTACACGCACAGATGTATCTTGCATTGGCTTGTGAAGTTTCCAAATGATTTTTGAGTACTTTATCTCCAGCTTCAATCCTGAAATCGTAGAGAGCTTTGCGCATTTGCACTTGCACTTGTATTTTCTCTAAGTGCTATGTCAGTTGCCCCACAGAACAAAATACTTGATAAAATCGGATCCAATTTTTTCCTATTTTCTTCTACTTGGCGCTTTAGGACACTGTCCATTAGACAAACAATATTCAATTCTGGCTTTTCTCTTAATTGTAAGAACTTTGCAGCACAGGCCAGTGCATTTTATGCCAAGTACTTGATTGATGACTTTTGGCACTCTCATGAAAATCTTTGTATTTTGTAAAGGGCCCTGTGATGAATGCACCTTGAAAACCACGATTTAGTGGCTGGGGAAAGTATACAAAATTTGCAAACTGCTCCTTTTAAAAGAACTGAATAACTCAGCCAAGGTGAGTACTAACTTAACCAAGCATAGCGGAACAATTAATCGAAAAATTGAATGGTTTGGGAAATCTAGAGGGTGGGAAAGTGTCCTTCTTAGCCCCCGTTGCGGACGCCCATGCTTGTAATTAACTTTCATATTTATTTTTGGTTCAAAATATTATCTAGTTTCATCAATAAATGTCGTTCTATTCTTATTTGTCTTTGTAACAATATTTCTGTGCAATTTTATCTTTCAAGTTTTATTGCTAGATTTCTAAGGATGTAATGCAAATTTCGTAAAAATTGCTTAAATTGCCAATTCTACTAAAGTTCATTCAGCTCTTTTATCTGTTTTTATTTTAGCTCTTTTTTATTGTTCTAAATCTATCCGTACACATATTTGATTGTTTTGGTTTGAAGTTAGTTTTGATCTTCAACAACCCTTGAGAAATGTTCTATTGTTTCTTATGGTATTATTAAGATGTTTGGTTTTATATGTTAATGATGATTAAAGTCTCAATGGAATTTGTTTCTGATTCCACTTATTATTCAGATCAATAACCTCTCAAATTTCCACCTTTCAGTTCTTGTATACACTTTGAGTTTATTCGTTCAACTCTTGCTTTTGATGTCTCTTTATTCACTTTAAGTTTATTACTTATTGGTAACTGATTTTCTTTTAATCGCAAAATCAAGTCAATTTAAATATCATTTCCTTCGTGCTGAGATTCAATCACGGAAGGAATTTTGATTTGGTTTGACAATAAATGGTAAATACTTTTTAATTAGTTTTGACCTTACACATGTGTTTTCCTTTCATTAGGGGTTTCAGTGTCCAGGGTCGCTGATACTCATTATTAACATGACTCCTATAATCTATCAATTTCAAATCCCCAACAAAATTAAATATTATTCTAATGAGTTGTGATCTTATTAACTGTTATATCATTGCAATAATTTTGTATAATGTTTTGGCGTTTTTTGTAGGACAACTCGATTGCAAAAGTGTCTAAATTGATAGTAATATTAAAACATTATCGAGACGGTTTGAGAAACTTTGTATGTTGATATTGCAAAGTATTCACCTCAATATATTGCTGGGATATTGTCGGTTTTGAAGGAATACATTTACATTCTCATCCCTTACGCTCAATTTAAGGTGATGAAATCTAAAAATTAGAAATCAGAATAAATAATTTTAATAATGGATATTCACAAAAATTCACAACCTAGTTTTTTTAATTGAGTGTAGAAACCCTAAGGAAATCACCCTTTCACAATTTCGTCTAATTGCCAAATAAATTTTGATTACTTTTAGTCTTCGAACAGAATGGCGACTTTATATATTATTTTAATTAATATAAAGCGGATCACTCATCAATCACTGTGGGAGAAGATGTGCTTTTCTTAGAAAGTCCGATTAACATTAATTTTTTGATAAACCTTAATTTCATGCTTCTCTGGCTTTCTTCTTTGAACCCAATATACAATTCTTCTTTCGCCAGGATGAATTTTGTGGTTTCCCAAGTTCGAACTTAACTTAACTGTATTTTCACTTTAACCCCTCCTAGAAATCCAACATCAATCTTAAATTATTTTATTCATCTTCAACTTTTTAAACGTGCCACTAGTTTCCATACCTCCCCTAAATATTGATTTTTACACATAATGTATTTTAAATTAAATTTTCCCCTATCCTTGTATTACCCCAACAATATCAAACGGAACGACAATTATCAAAATATAGAGACATGGACTATCAGAAAATGAATTTCCTAAAAATTTTATTATGAAATCTAAAAAGACGTTATTTAGTTTTTCATAATAATATAAATTTTACCAAGAAAATTATTTTTAACAGTTATAATAATAATTTTAGTGATTTGCATATAAAATCAAAAACGATGAATTATGGAAATGTCACTTGCATTGCCTTTGTCATACAAATTAAAAATTTTCCTCAATGTCTGCACACGATTGAAGCAACTGAAATTGAAGTTCCAAAATAATAAATAATTTTGATTTCATTCAAGCGTAAAAATAATTCAAAAAGGTATTTAATTTAAATTAACAATAATTTTTTTTTAATTCCTAATCTAAATATTAATTTTTAATTTAAATATCAATTTTTTTGCTTTGTTTAAAATTATTTTTTAAAATTTACAATGTAATTAGCAAATTTTTAAAAATAAATCTTTTCTGTTATTAATTTGATTTGAAAGAACTCGTTTTTAATAATCGAATGATTGAAATTAACGTAAACATGCACGTGAATAAATATAAAATTTGGTAAATGACATATTTATAACTATAATAAATTGTTTAAAATTTTAAAAATGTGAACAAATTTCCCAAAATTCAAAAGGTTTTACAAATTTATCTGTACCAATATCTAGGAATTACGCGTTACTGCATTTACAAAGCTTCATTCCATTTTATTTGATCAATAGAGGTGCTTTAGGCAGTCTAAGGCGTATGGCAAATTTTAGATGAGTGGGCTAGCAAAAGAAATCGCAGATATTGGAATATCAATGTGCACCATTTAGCGGAAGATTTTAATTTGGGATTAGTTTCAATAGTTAGTTCCTGCGATGCTAAGAAAACATTAGAATTAGTTTCCGAGAGGCTACAAAATTTTAACTTAGATCTAGCAACCGATATAGTTGCAGCGACAACTGATGGTACCGTTATTATGAAAATATTTGGTCAGCTATCACGTATAATTGATCAGCTATGCTATTCACACGCCATATACTTAGCAGGTACTGATGTGTTATATAAAAATAAAGAAATTACTGAACTCAATGTATATGCTACAACTACAAGTCAGGAATCGGAAGATGTCATGGGGCAATTAAAGTGCAAAGATGATTATGGCGAGGATTTTTTAAATTCCTATGAGCTGGATAATGACAATAGATTGCCTATATTGTCTGACAATTACAAAGAATCAATTTCCCAAATCACAAAATTTTGCAAATATCTTAGAAAATTTCCTGTTATTTGGTCAGTTATCACCTATAATTGATCAGCTGTGCTATTCACATGCAATACACTTAGCAGTTACTGATGTGTTATATAAAAATAAAGAAATTGCTGAACTCGATGTATATCCTACAACTACAAGAAAATATTAATTTAAATATAACATTAAAATAAATAAAATTAAAAATAATTAAATCTAAAAATAAGTCTGAAGCTGTGTCAGCAAAAATGTTAGTTAACTATTATTTGTCTTTTTATTGTCCAATAACAACCGACTTAGATATGTATATATATAACTAAATTTACTCAAAATTTTTAAAAAAATAAAATGAATAACTCCCATTTTAAAACTATTAATTGTATTACAAAGTCTTTTAAATGTTACAATAGAACACATCAACCAACTTGCTTTATTAACTGCACCTATAAATCTCTTCAAGCTTTTCCGTCAATGAGTGAAATTATTTTTAAATTATCTATTTTATTTGTAATTTTCGCTGGTGCAATAATTGGAAATTTATTGGTGCTTATTATTGTGATTCGAACGAAACGTTTACATACAATTACCAATTATTTTTTGGTGAATCTCGCCATTGGAGATTTGCTCGTCTCGCTGTTCAATATTTGGCCATTCGGCATGGACCACTTGCAATTAGATCAAGCTCATCATTGGTTATCCAGTACGGCCAGTTGCAAAATTAACAGATTTATTCGAGGTAAGTTTGACTTTAATTATTTTTCTGTTAAATTTTAATCATCTCGAATTCATTTTCAAAAGATTCACATGGAAATTTAATGGTATACACTATAATTATTGAAATAAAAAATTATATATATCAAAGATGAATTTTGACATAGAATATTGGGTGGTTGACGAGACTTTATTTGAGCATTTAGTATTCAAAACGTTAAATATATAAGGATGCCATATTTCCGGGGGTCGCGCTCTAATATATAACACGTGAAACGGACTTTACATAAACACAAATCTGGGAATGCCTATTTAAAATCTTATAAATTCTTTTATTTTTAATTTAATAATACTATATAAATATTTTTATACAGTAATACATTAAAAAATTCATACAACTCTAAATCAAAAATATTTTTTCTCCAACAAGTGCATCAGACATCAATAAATCTTCAAGGTTTATTTAACTGAAATATTTTTACTGATATTCTTGTCGGCCTTCCTTTTTTTCTTTACATACTGACGGGAAATATAAATTTAAATTTCCATGAAAAGATATCGCTGCCTGAATGAATCATATTTCTTTTTTACATATGACAAGGAGTATAGTATAGACATGATGTCACACCAGTAGATTCTCCCATTAGTGCCATTTTTGGTTTCGCAAAATTTATGCCATTAATAGAAGTGAATAAACAAAAATAGATAAATAAATTGTTCAATTTAATTTATCACAATGTTTTCCTGGAAATTTATGTCACTAATTGAAAGTGTAATAATAATAGGTAGCACTAATGATAGGGATGATTGTAGTTCGTTAAATTTAAAAAAAAATGAAACAGGAAAAGGAGATGAAAAATTAATTATAAATTTAATTATTAGCTAAACATAATTTTTTATAGAAATAAAGTAATTTTACCTTTGTACATATTGACCTTATTAAAATATTTGTTTTATTAGTTTGATTTTTACATTTAATAGTGTTAATATTTCAATTAATGATATTAAGTTCTCAATTAAAAGTGTTCGTTTCATTTAATTACATATATAATTTATTTATAATTACAGTCAACTCTCCTATAACGTGATTTAATTGTACCGCGTTATATGGAAACCGTGTTATAAGATATTCGATTTTGTAAATGCATTTTATGGAGATCACGTTATGAAAAACATAGAGATAAAACGAATCATATTTACTTACATCGCGTTATATGGAAGCCACTGTCGCGTTATATGGAAAAAGTGTTATAAGAAACTGAAAACTAATTTAAATTGAATGAACTCGTATCGCGTTGTATGGAATCTTAGAAATTTTGTATTTGAGTTCGATAAAATAACTTAAAATAAGTTTAAATGTGAAAAATATTTATTGTGCAAATCAATAAAATGCAAAAACCTAAAATAATTAAAAATTAATTGAAAATTTGAAAACAGATCAAAAATAACATATTCCGGGAGAAATTGATATGTACGGATAACGAACGTTGAGGCGAACATAGATATATTAATATGAAACCAATGGGGAGGGGCGGGGTAAATACAATGAAGAAATTCATTAAATACAAATTAATTAAAAATAAATAAATTATTACCCATGTAGAAAACCCGAACCATGTCGGGAAACCGGAACAGTAAACAAGAGGATAATGAAATTAGGCCTCCTTTCAAAATCAGTAAAGATTATTAGTTTTGAATTAGCAAACCGAGACTTTTGAACAAAGGCGAGAGGACTCATGTTTAATTATTTTGTTTTCTACAAATTTTGGTCGATGGCTAATTCAATTATCCGATTAAGCGGGATGAACAACAATATAAAAGGAAAGGACACTGTTGAGCAAATACCAGTGGGTCGAAAAGAAGAAACAGAAACCTCTAGACTAAAGAGTAGGAAACTTAGATGTGTTAAGTCAAATTTATAAGAAGAGGAAAATCATAGCCAACTCTGATGAAAGAGGTCTCCGTAAGGTAACCTGCTTTCAGATTCCTATATTACTTATTTTTGTAAAGTTAAAAATAGGTAATAACTTTCAAAAAGTCTATTATTAAAATACTGAATTTCCAATAACTATTAAACATTTGTTAATATTTCAACCAATAGTGAATTTATATATTAGTTAATACCTAATTAATAATATAGTACAATAAATGTCCATCATTTGATCATTTATACTTTTATTGCAGTCATTTTGTATTATAATTCATCTAAACTATAAATATAAATAAATTATGCTTGAAATTAATTAAAACAAGCACTATTAATTGACAACTTAATATGGACAAAGTTATAATTACTTTAATTCTGTATAAAAAATTTGTTCTGCTAATAATTAAATTTCCGCTTTCTTTTATCTTTTATATGTTTTTGTTAAATTAATTTAGCTTGGGCAATTACAAAATAACTAGGAAATGTTATCGTATGGAATTGCATTGATTTAATGTCTGATTTTGTTGCAATTAACAAATGTTAAAATCAGTACTGATCGATCCATTTTAACTTATACAAGGTATTTTTTATGTTTTACGTGTTTTGTATAGTTTACGAAACGTCGGTCGTTTTTTCTAATTTTATTTTTACAGTTGGGTCTTTCGTATTTTGTTATTGCTCATGATTTAAATATAAAGAAGTGGCAAAAAATAAAGACACCCTCAGTATCCGAGTTTTAGATATTGATGTGTTGTTTGTATAGGTAAACTGTGTTAGAGTGGAGAAATTGGCATCAAAAGGAACGAACTAAATAAAACATTTTTGTACTTTTTTTGTGATCAATTAGTGATTGCGTATCTTAGGTATAAATGGATACAATTCATATAATGATACACGAGGAAACTATTTATTAAAATTGAGAAGATATAATTGAAGAGTATATTGTCTCAAGAAGAAAAACAGATGTAGGTGATTCGTCAATGAGTATATTAAATATTCATGATAATGACTTGAAATTATTTTTTTTGCTCTTTCTGATTATTATTATTATTATTATTATTATTATTATTATTATTATTATTATTATTATTATTATTATTATTATTATTATTATATTATTATTATTATTATTATTATTATTATTATTATTATTATTATTATTATTATTAATATTATTATTTATAAAAATCATTTTAAACAATTACAAAATGTCTCAGTTAATTGTTCAGTGTGGACGATGTACATAGATGTCTGATAGCTTCCTGTGTTCCGCTTTATTTTGGAAAACTTCTGCAAATCATAATTTTAATGATGATAAACAAATTATTTAAACAAATTATAAAAAAAAATAATTCTTAAAATGTTATTTAAATTTCAATTAAAGAATGAAAATTCATCAATTATAATTAATTTAAAAATCAATTAATATCGAAGAGATGCTTCAGGTCGTTTAATAAATTTTCATTTGGTAATTCAATATATAATTTTTGCAAACTTTTAACATAATAATATTTAATCAAATATAAAAAATTAAAAAATACAGTAATTAAGATTATGAAAATTATCTTTCTTCGTCACGTATAAAATATTTTTTTCTTTTAAAATATATTTTTTAATAACATTATAACATTGATAATTCAAACTTCGGAAATCAGTAAATTCGGTACGAATTATCGCTAAATTCTAATTATTTGAGTAAAAAAACAACAAAACAAATAAGCGAAAAATGTTAATTGATTTACCCAAGTGTATTTATTTTTATGCTTTTGATTAATATATTTTCAAAATTTAATTATTTAAATATTTAATTTATTATTTAAATTACTACTTAGTTTTTGAAATATCAATGATATGAAAAGAATTAACAAAGATTTCGGAAAGGATTAGTTTGAATTATTGAAAGATTATAAATAAAATATTGTTGGGTTTGTTAAATTAAAATTATTTTAAAATAAAATTGAATGCAAACCAAAATGAAATAGAGATATTTTAACATGTAATGAAATTTATTGGAAAAAAACAAAGAAAAGTCTATAACTAGATATGAAAAGTGCAAAAATGTAAATTTGCATAAAATTAATAATTTATTAAATTTTTGAGTTTGAAGCTGAAAAATGGACTGGAGGTAAAAGAGATAATTTTGAACATTATAATATGAATGATTTGGTCAAAAGGTTCACGGTAAAGTATGAAAAGTAGAAATTTTTATAAAATGCAAAAATTAATTAATTAATTGTACATAAAACCCATTATGTAAACAAACAAGAAAATAAATAATATGGATTTTTGAGGGCCATTATTATAACAACGAAATCTATGATTGTTCGAAAACCAATCATGAAATAAATATTTTTAATACTTATTTGAGTACGCGCAATTTTTAATATTTTCATCCAATAAACTTATTTGTCCATTAAATTTGCGACTATAATTTAATTTAAAAGAAAAGCTTTCTACTGAAAACAAATGACTTCAAAAATGTTACACAAATAATTATTATTTACATTATAGTTATTATAAAATATATTGTTTTAATGCATTAAAAATTTATTAATCAACAAAGTAAACTAAAATTTTCCATTTCCAAAGAAATATAAATAGTCAATTATTATTTTTAATCTTATTCGATTTCATTTCATCCATTTCTCAATAGTTGCCTCCGTAGGACATCTAAATTCCTTTTCACAGCAAATACTTAACAATGAATTTAAATAGATAAGACTTGAATTTGAAATTTAGGATATTTTATCATTTAGAATTTTAACTTATATCTTTTTTTGTTTTATTTTCTATTACAATTATTTACAATGAATGAAATTATAGTTTGATTCGTTATCGTTATCTATTTTGTAAAATAATAGTATTATTATTGTTAATTTTTTTAAAACAATTAAATGAAAATTTAAGCCTTTTGCTGCGAATATTGACAAGGGCTTATAGTCGAAATTTTTTCATTTGGATTAAATATATTATTCGCAGCAAAAGGCTTAAATTATAATTTAATTGTTTTAAAATATAATTAATGCTGCTACCAAGAAATCATCACTTTATATTATTATTATTATTATTATTATTATTATTATTATTATTATTATTATTATTATTATTATTATTATTATTATTATTATTATTATTATTATTATTATTATTATTATTATTATTATTATTATTATTATTATTATTATTATTATTATTATTATTACTACTATTATTATTATTACAAACATTATAATGTTAATAATAATATCTTATTTCATTACCTAATTACTTTTAATAATTTTCCTTGGCATAATAACTTTCTTAGAGAAGTTATTTAGGGAAAAATTAGTTGATAACAAATTTTAAACAAAGAAAATTTTATATTCATTATAAAAAGTAATAATTCTAAAACTATTTAGATGTCAATTAATATTATTAGTTTTTGCTAAAATTCATTTGTTTAATTGGTAGTTATATATATTGAATTTTCTAAAATAGTTCTCTACAAAAATGATTTATTTTAGTATAATAGGTGGTTAAATTAGTTTTTGATTTTTTAACCACCGTCTTATAAAGGATTTGGAAAGAAACGAGAATGAAAATTAAATCATATGAAAACTAATAATAATGGAATAAATGGTGAATTTCTACAACAATAATTATAAAAATGTAATTAATTTTAAATTAATTTGTAATTTAATTTTAGTTCTATCTGTCACCGTGAGTACTATGACATTAACTGTGATCGCTTGCGACAGATTCATCGGTATTATGTTCGCCCTTAAGTCGCGAGTAATCTCTCGCAAAGCCAGTTTATACATTGCAATCATCTGGCTGGTCTCAGCAGCCTTGGCGTTCCCATTATTAATTTTCTCAATTTCAGATATCCGTTACTGGGCAGATAAAATCGAAATATGGTGTAGTTACAGCTTTCAATCTATCCAATCAAAAAGTAGTGTTGTTTATTATAATTACTTTGTTTAAATACATTGATTTTAAATTTATTTACCGTATTTTTACGATTAAATGACGCATCTTATACACTTTGTTACTGATTCGAAACCGACGCTGCGTATAATTTAAATAAATATTTCTTGAATTTGGCTAAATGAATTAAAAATGTATTAATATAGGACGCAGACTATCAACATTATATTTGTAGGCGGCTTGCCTAGTTTTTTATTGGAACATCCAAAACCTGCGTCTTATAATTGGGTAATTCCTATATGTGAGAAATTACTGTAATTAAAATTAAAATTTTGATTAACTAATAATTATCAGTAAAATTCTTTATTTTTTTGTTCACCTTTGATCCGATTTTGTTTACTTTTTACATTTCATATTTTTTCATTGTGACTTACAAATCAATTTTTTTCTTACTTAACAAAAATCTGATCTATAGTCATAGTGAAAATAAGTATGACGATAAAGAATTTTTAAGAAATCAAAATAAAATAAATTGCTATTTATCACAAAAGAATTATAAAAAGTTAATTTGGATACTTCAATTCAAATCATTAAAATAAAGAAAAGAAAATAATAAAAATGTTAATTACTTTATATTAAAATAATACTTATATATAATCTATGTTGTTATTTTTAAAAAATTATATTCTTGTTGTTTAAGTCGTATAGAATAAAAATAAAATAAATGCATAAATCCCCATTTCTATTTTAGATTATAAAAGAAAATATTGAAAAAATAAATGAAAGAAAGGAAAAAGATCAATAGTGAAAAAGATAAAAACATTATTATAATATGTTAGGTAATTTATAGATATATAATTTAATGTACAAAAATCAAATATGCATTCCAAATGTCTTTAGAAAGTTTTTGATAGTTTATTTCTTTTGGAAAGTGGATAATGAATAATGCATAAAGACATTTGTCATACATTAAGTTTATATTATACCTTTTTTCTATGAAGCTTATTATTGATTACTTCATTATAAAGTACTACAAAAAAAATTCATAAAATTCATAATAAGAATCAACAATAACATTCAAATTTAGTTGCAAACGGGTCCATTCTTTGAAATCTTCTTGTTTCGACTATATTTGTATTCTTTGTATTCTTTGTACTTTTCAAACTATTGGGATTCTTTTTATACCGGCGACTCGTATTCCATTGTAAATAGGATCATTCCGTTTCTAATTGCATTATTGATAAAGATTCAAGAGCACAGGTTCATTCCTGTAATTTGAAGGAATTTTATGTATCTTAGGTACCGAATTATATTCCTTTTTTGAAAGTTGACTACAAATGCATAGACGCATGAGAATATAAATAATGCTTAGAATTCAAAAAGCTATGCAATTAATGAAAATTTAATTTACAATATTTACATAGTATAACCTTGCAGATTAATAATTAAATTAACACTAAATCATATTGAAATAAAAGTAACTAAATAATTATATTATCATAACTGCTAATATTAATAAGTGAATATATTATTTATATTTAATTTAAAAAAACAATTTTAAATCTTGATAACAATCAACGATGTCTAACTTTTATCGAAATATTAAATTTAATCAATATAAATAGAGTGAAATTTGTTTTATCGAATCAAACGACAAATTTTCATAAATTCTATTTTACATTTTTCTTTAATTTTTAAATATTGTTCTAGATCTAATCAAGGGAAAACAAATTTTATATGTAATTATGATTATTGTGTTTTACTTTATTCCTGCCGTAATAATGACGAGTGCGTACATATGTATTATATGCAAATTATGGAAGAATCACGTGCCTAATGAAGCAATGAGAGCTCGGATTCAACATAGAAAAAAAGTATTTATATATATATATATATATTATATTATATTATATTATACTATTTATTATATTATATTATATTATATTATATTATATTATATTATATTATATTATATTATATTATATTATATTATATTATATTATATTATATTATATTATATTATATTATATTATATTCTAATGAATGCTGTCGTTTATCATGAATAAAATAAGAATTAACATTATTTTTTAATATAAAATATGAGATGAAGAGTTTGAAAACAATTGAAAATCATTTTTACAATAACTTTAAAGATTTTTATTGTTTTAATATTACGGATTGTTCCTGAATAACATATACGTTGCTATCATTTCTTCGAGTAATTTCTAAAATTTTAAATATTCTTAAATAATACTATCAGATATTTAAGAATAATTTAAATTGAAAAATTAATTGTAATATAAAACAAGATTTTCATATTAATTTCAATTTCAATTTAATTTTGTTTTTAATTTCTGAATTAATTTGTGGTAATATTTTTTTAATTTACTCTGAATTTAACTTAAAATCTAAAACTTTTACATGCTTGTTATTACATTCATTCTATGCATTTCCGATTTGATTTTATTTGAACAATGTATTTTTAACATAACAGAAAAAAACGTAGAATTTAACTTCGAATAATGTTGGTAAGTCGGATTTCTGATAATTAAAAAGATTATAGGTATTCTAAAACTACATTATACATTTTACATTCAATTTATCCCGTTTAAATTATCAAACGTAATTTTAATTAATTATTTTTCAGCTCTATATATTAAATTATAATAATTATATTACATTATATTAAATTATAATAATTAAAAAATTATACATTTTCTTTTATTCGTCCGATCAATTATGAAAATTAAAAAGTATCAAATATAATTATGCGGCAAATTAAGTATTTTTTAATCAAATTTATTGATTGTAAATTTAATTTATTTCAACATTTTATCGAGATATGAAGGATAATTTTAAAATTAATAATATTTTAACAAAAGATGTTAATAAAATGGTTTATTAAGAGTGAAGATCCTTTGTGTAGTATCGTTATATAATAGTGAGGAATAAGTTTATATTACTGACAAAATGACGCAATATTCAATGAACATAAAGTAGTGAATAAGATATGTATAAAAAATTATAATCACAGACACAAATTTTCATTTTAAAATGTTTTCAAAGTACTGTTTATTTAGAAAATATATACAAATACTGCTCAAAATTCAATGCGTCGGAAATATATTATTATTTCGATATTTGAAGATTCAACACCAACTCAGAACGAGTACGATTTTGAACCAGATGTGTTTGATCTAGCTGATGAATGATTAAAAATACAATTATGTTTTTTATATTTCTTAAATTCGAATAGTATGACTAAACAAGAAGAATCCAAATCTATGATTATACATCAAATAATATAAAATTGAGGATAAATAAACACCTATAATAAAAATAATAAATGTAAGAAGTTACAATCACCAAGATAGTTAAGGAGAAATAAGCTATTCAAAAAATCTGCAAACTCGAAAAGAATAAAAATTAAGAATGATTATTGGTCGTAATCAAAATAATTAGAAATGTTATGCCTCGTATTTACCTAAAACGAACTTATGACAAACAGTGCAAAATGAATATAAAACTTATGTGTGTGTGTTTGCTCGCACCTTCTTATACTAATTATACAGGTTCACTGAATTGACATACAAAACATAATATGGTGCATATAAATAGTAACGTATAATTCCGATGCAGTACACATTTTACACACTTTAACTCAGACTTCAACGAGTTAAAAGTACTATGAAAAATTATTGACTATTTAATATAAAATTTGAAACCTTTAAAAATTAATAACTTGTAATTATATAAAATTAAAATTTGAGGTTAATAATTTAAAGACCTTTTGAGAAATATTTCTGATATTGTGTGTGAGGAGTTAAAATTAAAATGTTAAATTATAATTATTTCATGATTACATTTTGTAAAATTAAAAGTGAAACTTAAATTATTTGAAATATATTATAATTAAAATGATTTAAAATTAAAATGAATATTTTGATTTTAATTTTGAAATAAAATAATTTTTAATAAAATTGCAATTCAAGTATGAATGTGGTATGCTGACGGTATTTGATATTTGGTTGAAATTAAAATTTATAAAAAAAAATGTCCGAAGAATATTTGTTTATATAAGCATATTTAATGAAATATAAGTTTGGATTTATTTAGTCTTAGTAATTTATTTTATGGCAGAAGAATTGAATGTTATAGTATTTAACATTGTGTAAGAAAAACTTGTGAAAATTTGTAATTTTCTATCTTCATATATCCTATTGAAGAGAATTTGAATCGAGCAAACAACCAAAATTACTTTAAAAACTATTGACAAAATCAAAAGGAAAATCAAAACTTTTTGAAAATCGATAATGTCCCGAAAATTTAAACATGATTATTTGGGAAATTTGATTACTCTCATAAATCGAATATATATATATATATATATATATATATATATATATATATATATATATATATATATATATATATATATATATATATATATATATAATATATATATATATATATATATATATATATATATATATATATATATATATATATATATATATATATATATATATATATATATATATATATATATATATATATATATATATATATATATATATATATATATATATATATTCAAAAAGTTTTAAAAATTTTGTTCATTTTAATTCTTCAAATTGGAAATTTCAGTTGCGCTTGATTATATATAATCCAGCTTGAAATTTATCACAATTTTATCTCCATTCATAACTGATGCGAAATTTAGAAATTTGTTATTCTAAATCAAGTAAAACTAATAAAATGATTATTTTATATTTTGATAATCGTATTTTTACAATTGTTTTAATGACATAAATTTTTTTTAAATGCAATTTTTTTAATTTTTTATCCTCTTCAACGTTGATTTTTTCATATTCTTTTAACATTATTTTTTTTCTATTTTTAAATCCTTGAAATGACTGTCAAAGATTTCTGTTATTTATAAAATGAAATATAGATTAATGAAATATTTCTATGAAAGTTCACTGTAGTTTAGTCTTTTTCGTAGAGTTACAAATTTAAAATGGACAAAGTCATAAAATACTTTCTGTGAGTATTACTATGAATTACAAGAAAATCAAAAGAATTAGGATCATTTTTAAAGAGATAAAAAACAATTCGAACTTCCTAAAGCTCTATCTTTTTGAACATTTTTATCTAATAAATTTGATGTATGAAAAATATAATTAACGGATAACTTTAAATAGTATGAGTCATATTATTTAATAATATGACCAAAAAATAAAAATTCCTTACATGGTTAAGTAAATTAGTCATACTATTCGAATTTAAAGAAATATAAAATACATAATTGTATTTTTAATCATTCATCAGCTAGATCAAACACATCTGGTTCAAAATCGTACTCGTTCTGAGTTGGTGTTGAAGCTTCAAATATCGAATTAATAAATTTGTTTCGGAATCTCTCACCATAAATATCATGTTTAGATATATACCAATCCTTAAAATTCTCCGAAAACCCATCTGATTGAATAGATTTTTATGTTTTGGATAAACATTGAGCTCCGAGCATTACTAATCCAAAGATTCACAAGCCCTTGGCTGGAAGCCTTGGGATTTCCACGTCTTGTGTATTCTATTTCCTTGGAGTTTTTCCAAATATTAATAAAACTGGAAATTCTGTCTTTAAATTCTTTAAAAATTCCAATATCTCCTGCTTGTAAATAGGGATTAATCCGCCGGTTATTACCACAAATTTTATATTTCTTTTTCTGCAGTGCTCTTTTACACGTTCTGAAATATGAGCATGGCAAGAATCCCATACAATACATTTTCCTTGACTAGCATCAAACATTGGAAACATTAAATTTATCCATGCGATTATTAAATCTTGATTTACCCATGCTTTTTCTTGTGTAACACTATAAATATTGTTGAGCGAATTAATATTTGCAAAAGAATTTTTTCCCTTTTTGAATAGCAAGAGGTACAGCTTTTCTTCCATTATCCCAAACTGACACAATTACTGTTATTCGCATGGAAGAAAATCCTGCTAATTTCATTATTACGTGTCTCCGTCCTTTTAAATCAACTGTATGGGTCCTATTATCTTCGAAATAAACAGCTGCTTCATCCATTAACAATGTTTTCGACAAGTCAACATTAGGGATCATAGCTCTTAAAAACCCATATAATTAATGGCACGGGAAATAAACGTATCATCTGATAAATTCGTAAAGTTGGTATTTCTTCTAAGCGACAATCCCTTTCTTTTCATTAACCGTCAACCCAGCGGTCTGAATCTTTGATGTCAATATTAATTTGTTCTTCTAATGTAATAGCTCGATCGAATATGAAAGTTCGAGTAACTTTTATGTTCATTATTCTTAATTCAATAATTTCATCAAAAATTAATTCTTCAAGAGATCCTAGCAAAGGCTTTCTTCCGCCTCCAGACGCTCTTTTCAATGATGCAGATTGTGCTCTAATCACTTCTTTGTTCTTATGCCACTGCTGAAACATAGATTGACTATACGAGCAACTATCTCTGTCGCCGAAAAACGTTTTTTGCCTTATAACATGAATTTTCAGGCTCCATNTTGCCTTATAACATGAATTTCCAGGCTCCATATATGAAATCGCTTCTTTCTTAAAAGCAATTGTAAATGTTCTTTTTTTCATTGGAGTGATTTATAAGAAAAATTTATTATAGAAATTGTATTATTGATATAAAAGAATTTTAAAAAATCATTAAATATTTATGGTCATACTATTTATTAGTATGACTTTTTATGAAAAAGAAATGATCATATTATTAGGAATAGTCTGGTTATTAGGAATTGTCATATTATATGGAGTTATCCGTTAGTTGAAAATTGTACATAAAGCGGCAAATTTTGAACATTCCTTAATATTTCCAGAAATATCCCAATTAAAATGAAACAATTTATTTTGTGATCTTGTATCAATATTTAATGTTTTAATTATGTCAAGAAAAGTAATGACAGGTAAAAATTTTTAAAATATTTTAAGAATTTTCTCCATTACCCACCTTTTTATCAATTCTTTTGCAACCAAACAAAATAGCTTGCTGTGGTGCAATTTCTTTAACATATATCCTACTGTTTTGGTGTTTAGATATTTTGTGTATAAATATTAAAAATGGTAAATGTAAAGTAAATGGACGCATAATGTAAAGGGTTCATTTCAAAATGTTTCGAATATTTTATCATTAATTAATAACCATAAATCATTTATTGTTTGACTTGTGAAAACTATTTTAAAATTTTGATCTTTTGAGTTCAATAAGTTGTTCTTTTATATTCTCTTAAACATTATCTCTGTGTCTTTTTCAATAATACTAAACGACAAACTGCATTAATTATATATGTCTAGGAAAAGGCTATAAGCACTAAATTAAAAAATATATAACTGAAAAATTAATTTAAAACGTTATATTTTTTTCAAATATCCAAACGTTTGACAATGTAAATCCTTAATATTTAATATCAAAAACTAATTATTTTCAAAAATACATTTAAAGAAAAATATATTGTTTAATTTCCGGATTTTATTTTGAACGATAAAACAATCAAATAAAATTAAAAAAATATTTTAGTTGAAAATAAAATATTTTTAGACGGGTTTCATATAACTTTTATCATTCTCCTGGGAATTCACGATTCTGCTGGTTTTTGATGGATTCCACAAATATTTTTACCCTAAATAATTTGTATAATTTGATAATTATTAATAATTTTTGTTTAAATTTTAAATATTTTCATTATTATACATGTTTTTTAAAGGATGTGAACAAAAAATAATAAAAATAATTTTTCACAACCAAAAGTTTTGATTTAGATGTATATTCATTTATTTATAGAAAAACATTTTTTTCTTAATTTTATTTTGCTATATTAAATCATAATTTAATAACAAAATTATTTTCAAAAAATAAACTACTTCCAAGATTTTATAATGTTATTAAAACAAATACATTTTATTGTAATGTTTTAAAAGTAATAGGAAAACGTATAAAGATAATGTGATCATTTTGTACAAATCTTGTCCATCAAGTGAAACTTTATAAAACGTGACAAGCTGAAATCTCAATATAATTCAATAAATTTTTTCATTTAGATTTTGTTACTGTGAAAAAAAAATATTTATACCAATAAAATATTTGGAAATGTTTTATGATCTTGTCCTTAATTGGATTTTTAATTGTTATTTATATTATTTTTTTAAAAGGCCTACTTACAAAGGTATTCAAATTAAAATTTTCAATTAATAAAGTCGATATAAAAATACAAATTCCTAAATTTCTGAATCATTAGTTTTTACGGACGCTTAATCTAAGTTTTTGATAGTTTTCTTCCGTCATTCTTTAGTATATTGGTAACTAGAATGTAATGAATAATTAGCAATATATATTTTTTATTCATAAATTTTATATTATTAGGTTACAACAATGCTGGTTTCAATTTTAATGACATTCTATCTGTGTTGGACCCCAGTCCAAGTTATTAATTTACTAGATGTTTTTGGATGGAGAATTACAGTAATTATATTTTTTAATTTAGTATTATTATTATTATTATTATTATTATTATTATTATTATTATTATTATTATTATTATTATTATTATTATTATTATTAATATTATTATTTTAATATAATAAAAAAAATATTTTACACCATTATTATTTTAAACAATTAAATGATAATTTAAGCCTTTTACTGCGAATAATAGTTTTTGTAAATTATCTTATAGTTGAATTTTTTTTCATTTGTATTAAATATATTATTCGCAGCTAAAGGCTTAAATTATCATTTAATTGTTTAAAATAATAATAATGTTTTTTCGAAATTCTCGAATTTTCGGCACTGCCTTTTTCAAGTGATTTTAATAAAGGCAGTGCCGAAAATTCATGAATATTCAAAAAAACATCGATATCTTTACTGATTCATAGTCAAGTTTTTTAATAAATACAATGTCAATTGAAAAGAAATCAATGGTGAAAATTGAAAAAAGTTCTTATAATAATAATAATCTTTCGACCGATCTCTGTGTGCGCATCGTGTTGTGCTGCCATTGTGTTGTGGCGCCTGTTATGAAAGTTTTTTTGTTTGTGAAGTTTGTGTGGTATTCTGGTGGTATTCCATAGTTATCTGATTGGATAATAATAGTTGTATGGTTAACTTTTTTTAAGTGGTTTTGTTGACAATTTTGAATAATCGAAATTTTATGGATTTTTGGAATTGAACTTTGTGTCTTTGTTTATATTTGTGATTTTCAAATTTTGTGTCTTGATTTATTGAAATATAATTTTGTGATTCTGGAATTTCTTTGGAATTTTTAAATGATTTTCGATTTTAAAAAAGATGAATCAATTTTGATTCCAATACATATTGCAGAAACTTTAATGAATACAGAGAAGATAAAATCGACATGAAATCACCGAGAAAGAAAGTAGGAAGCAACCGACAACAGGGTTTGCTTGGTTCAAATTTAAATGGACAAGTTAAATCTAGTGGGCATACATCGAAGAATTTGATGAATTTCAACAGAACTTATTAAGATATGCATTTCATAAAATATCTTAGCAAATCTTTAAAATGTTTTCGAATTCCCGTTGAAGTTATAATCAACAGGATGAAATAATATTATTAACATTATTATTATTATTATTATTATTATTATTATTATTATTATTATTATTATTATTATTATTATTATTATTATTTCTAACTTTTGTCACGTAATTTATTAATTTGAAATGTCACTTTTAAGATAGTTATAAATTAATTATTTCCAGTTGTATGGTCAACTTCATTAATAAAAAAACCCTTTTTTGTTTAAATGGAACAGAATTTATTTTTCATACAGATATTTTTATTACCTTGTTTAAGAAGTGCATTTAATTGTATAAGATCAACAGTCTCTGTATTTGTCAATAGTTGAAATTGTGTCAATCTTAGTCATGAATTATATCTGAATTACATTTAAAGGCTTCAATTTATGACTTATGCTCTACGTATTTAATATTTAAAAAATGGTTTATCTTAGTTAATTACTAAATTTAAAATAATTTTATTATTTTTTATTTAATACTTATTTTATGCATTTAATTTAAAATTATCTTGACTTCTTAAATGTTTAAAATATTTTTAGCAATATAATTAGCAATATTATTAGCAATTGGAATTGAAACCAAAGATTTAAATCTCGAAAATGACATTTATTTCACTGGTCGATATTTTTAAAATTTCTTTTAGTCAAAAATTTATTTATGTAAACAAAATTTTAAAAGTTTATTCATTCAAAAAAAATCTAAATAAAAATTATATTCATTTAAAAATAAAAATAATCTATTTAAACAAAAATCAAAAAATGGGTTGTGGTTCGGAAATCCATGTGAGACAGAGTCCTAACATTCTCATTCTTATATGAAACGTTTAAAAGGTTCCAAATTATTTTTCAGTTTGTTTTTGCAAAGGTGTATTAGTAGTTGAGATTATATGTGGTAAATTTTTAGGTAGTGTTTTCTACTCTAGTTATGACAAACTTCTATATTTTATATATTCATTCAAACTGACAGTTAAAAAATTTCCTAATTACAAAAAAATTAATTACTAGTTCTTTTATTGTATATATGTGTTTCTTTTGGGATTTTAAGGACAAGCTCAGTAAAATGTTCAACAAATTTCCATAATAATAACTGAAAAATACATTTTTCGATGATAACTGATCATTTTCTTCCAACATAATGAAAATTCATTTTCGGACTGAAAAATATAATCAACGCATTCAAAATTTGAATTAACTAACAACATTATTAATTCGATTTTAAATTTTATATATTTAATTTTCTGAATTTATTTAATTTGGTTTAAATAAGCTCAATTAGAGTTTGTAAAAATTTAAAAAAGTATTTGTTAACTTTCAAAAAAAATCTCTGTATCAAAATGTGTTTGATGTTGAAAACATTTCACTGGTTCAAAATAAATTAATTTGATTTTATTTTTGTTTTCGCTAAAATAATCTCTGTTAAAAAAAAATTTTAAAAAATTAATATTTATTTGACCAAAACGATTATTATTCAATTTAAATATAGAAAAAATTTGGAATAGAAATTTTATTTAATAATCAGGAATAAGTATATATTTTAATGAAAATTTCGTCAAACCTTAGCAATTTGTTTAGTTTTTAATAATTTTAAATTTAATTGAATTATCAATTTCCTTCAGTTGACAAAATAAAACAATAAAAATGGCGCATATTTGTCATAAAAAGAATATTTAGAAATGCATAAAAGTCTGCTCGAATAAATATAATTAATGAAATTTCAATTATTAAATCTGTCAATATGATAAAATTAATAATAATAATAATAATAATAATAATAATAATAATAATAATAATAATAATAATAATAATAATAATAATAATAATAATAATAATAATAATAATAATAATAATAATAATAATAATAATAATAATAATAATAATAATAATAATAATAATAATAATAATAATAATAATAAATAATTAAATCATTCTAGTATTCAAAAGGTTATTGAAGATTTATAATGCACTTAGAAGAAAAGAACTAGAAATTTGTTTTCTTGAGACTTTTCTAGAAGAAAAGATGATTCCTTCGTTCATTTTTAAAATGAAACTTAGTGATTGTCTTTCAAGTAAAGATGTGCAAATAATACATAAAAGAACGTTAAAAAGAATGTTGGAATCAGAGAAGATAAGGAGAACATCCTTGGATAAAAAACTATTAAATATTGGATTTGCTTTGAATCAAATAACAAATGAGTTTTGTTTGCAAGTATGTGTTGAATGGTGTATTAAAAATTTCATTTCTCAGTTAAAATCAAAAGAGAATGCTCGTATTAATAAATGAAAAAAATTTGGGAAAATTATTTGAGATCTTTAAATTTAGTGTAGAGAATACATTAATAAACATGAGTAAAGTTGTTTTGTCCGAAGAGGAGGATAGTATTTTGAAATTTGGTCCCAATCATTCCATTAAGAAAAGAATTGATGAAACAAAATTATGTGCTAAGATTGTAAGTTTATACTTTCATATACTTCGATCGATGAAAGATATTAATACTAATTATGTGAAGAGTGTGTTGAGTTCGAGTACGATGGAGTATATTGAGAAAAATAAAAAGCAGAATATTAAAGATTTTACTGTATTAAAAAATCTAGCTAAAAAAGACATAAATATATCCAAGTTTGACAAAGGAAATGGATTGGTAATTCTCGACCATGATGTATATGTGAATAAGCTTAATGATGTTTTGAATGCTCCTCAGTTTGTCAAAGTAGAGATTTCTCGAAAAAATGGAATACAGCTTCCTCTTAAAGATGGGAATTTGTTAAAAGAGATACTGAATAGATTAATTAAAAATAAGCAAATTGATGAAGAGTTGTTTAAATCTATTCGCCCAATGGGATCACAACCAGCAAAAATGTATGGGCTTCCAAAAATCCATAAAGATGGCGTGCCTATGAGACCTGTTTTATCTATAATTGGCACTGCCCAGTATAAAATAGCCAAATGTTTGGATGGATTATTGAAACCATTAATACGATCAGAATTTGAATGTAAAGATAGTTTTGAATTTGTTTCCTGCATTTCACAATATGATAGACAAAGTGTGGATGATGTTTGTAGTCTGTTTACTAATGTACCATGGGTTGAAACAATTGAATTATGTTGCTTGTTATGGAATGAAAATATTTCTGAACATCATATTTTGGATAGAACAGCATTTCGTGAACTTCTTGTATTTGCAACTTCAAAAATCAATTTTCTTTTCAATAATGAATGGTATCAACAAATAGATGGGGTTGCTATGGGTTCTCCTTTACACCAACGATGGCTTCAATTTTTTTAACAAGCTTAGAAAAGAAAATTGCATCTTTCCAATGTATGAAACCCACTGTTTATAAACGGTATGTTGATGATATTTTTCTCATATTTGAAAATCAGAGGCATGTTGACCCGTTTTTGCATTATATGAATAGTCTACATCATAGGTTCCCAACCTGTGGTACGCGTACCACTAGTGGTACGAATTGATAATTTTGGTGGTACGCCAAGAGTTTTGTACTTTTAAAAATCTTATATTTTATGCTAAGATAACAAAAAAATTAATCAAGCTATAAATTCGTACAGGTAACCCTCGATTAACACGGTAGTTTGGTTCCAAGAATTCTCCGTGCTAATTAAAATCGTGTTAATCGAGACTAACAATTAATACAATTCATGGGGTTTGGTTCCAAAAAATTTAAAAAATTATTTATGTTTTTGATAGTTTTTATTATTTTCATGCATCCAGTACAAAAAAAGAAGATTGAAATACAAATAGACTTGAAATCAAAAAATAACAAAAAATAGTAAAATAAATTCATTCATTTTGCATAAATTAATTCATTTTGCATAAATATCAAAATAAAAATATGGCATAATTTAAATTGACCATAGATAAGGTTAACAAATTCCATCATAATCACTTTCAACTTCATCATCACTCTCAAAATCTCTGAAAAAATGTGTAATGTGTGGCTGATTCATTTTTACTGGTGCTTCTTCATCGCTTAAATAATTTTCTGACACTTCATTAGTCGCTTGTGGTTTCTGGATTATGGTTATAAAATCAGTGAGAAGAGCCTGTTTTTGATTTTTTTTAAGTTCTTTCTCGACTTCTCGGTAAGGAGCTAAGCATTTTTCTATCTCGCGTTGAATTTTCAGACTACGGTCCATTGACGGATCATTGGCAAGGAAATGGTTTTCTAATTTTTTAGCCATCTCAAATCCTTCTCTTAATGATTTGAGTGTGAAGTTTTGCTCTGCGGCATCAGTCTCAGTATCAGTGTCTGAACTTGGTAAATCCGTATAAGTTTCGTTGACCATCGCCACTAACTCCTCTTCTCCCAAATTTGGTTCGGCTAGCAATTCTTCCACATCCTGAATGGCCAAATCTTCAAATCCTTCTCCGCCTAAGGTATGAGCTAAATGGTTGCTTTCGGCATGACGGGCTAGTTTTCTAGAAATTTATGAATTTTACAATAGAATATTAATTAAGAAAAAATCTTACAAATTCGCTGTTGTTCAACTTAATATGTATAGTCCACGACCACTAAAAAATCTTGCTTGAATAAAATTTGAAATGGGAATTATAAAGAATTAAACAAAATTAAACTTTTAAATAAAATTAATCACTTTTATTTATTAAAAATCAATTTTTATTTTTTAAAAATTACTTCTTTTCACTACAAGAAATCAATAATGTATGACTTGACTGGCTTGGACATAAAATATAAAAACATAAGAAACAGTTACTGCGATTGAGAAAATTTGAAAACGTACATTACATATGTTAACATATTTAAAAAAAAACAAGCCAACTAAGATTGTACAAATTTGAAAATGTACATTACATTACATATATTTATTTATATACGTATATGTACATAAAAAAGTCAACTAAGATTTTACAAATTTGAATTTTGCAACCGTGTTAATTAAGGGTTTTCATCAATTTTGAAGCCGTGTAAAATCAAAACCGTGCTAAAAAATATCGTGTTAGACAAGGGTGTGCCGCAATATTTTAACCGTGTTAAAGCGAAATCGTGTTATTCAAGTACCGTGTTAATCGAGGGTTACCTG
>CAUHTR010002865.1:0-52943 GCA_959609185.1 Schmidtea polychroa
TAAGTTACATTCATGTGAAATTGAGTTTAAATAAGTTTGGTGAGATAGCTTTGATTTTGTTCAGGTTAGGTCCATTCCAACAAAAGCTGAGGTCAACAACTCTTTGGTGATTAAGGGGTCGCTAGTGCCTACTGACCCACCACCTCTAGTTGCGGGATCCTGTATTTCAGCGTCCGAATATTCAATTTTTCTTACTTCGCCTGCTCGATTAATTGCGACGGAGTATTTTTTACTTTTTAATATCTTTTGGAAAAATCTAGGAGACATCAATGCTCCTGCAGCGCAGCTTCAATCTATCGGCTTGTAGTCTGTACTCGTTCACTTGTTAATTTAATGCATGCAAGTAAGTCCTGAAATCTTCTAGGATACGCTTCACTGAAATTAACAACAGTTATGTATTAACGGAGATCAAAAAGTAAGTTGAATGAAATTATTTTTATTCTAGAAATTAAAAACATTATTTTCGGTTGCTCTAGCTGTATTTCCCCAAATAATTTCCCTTTCTCTATTTCTAGTTATGCAAGCTTTTGATGTTCAACCCATTCAGCCCATACAATACTACATTTTCAAGTATACTTTTTGGCTCCAACCCCCGTGAATAATATCGTTCAATTAAACGAGTAATGAACATTAATTAGGGCGGATATGCAGGAAAAATTCTCCACTTTTAGAAGTTTATTGTAATAATAAGTATAAAGTGATGATTTTTTTTTGTAGCAGCATTAATTAAAAAAAATAATAATAAATTTTTTTTCTGAAGAATTTAAAATTTAAAAATTTTTTTTAATTAAATATCCTCTAAATTCAAAACGACACTCTAAAAAATTTTTAAAATTTTTAAAGCTTTAAATATAATATCTTAAATTATTTATAACTATTTATATACGCAATTTAAATATTTAAATAAAATGTTTCTATTTTGAATTTTATTTTTTTTAAAAAATAAGAAGAAAAAGGAAATAAAAAAGAAGATAAAAGAGCATTTTGAAAATATAAGAAGCTAAATTTTAGGAAATTGAAAATGGCTATCTTATAGTCGAAACGTTTTTCATTTGTATTAAATATATTATTCGCTGCAAAAGGCTTAAATTATCATTTAATTATAATAACAATAAAGAGATTTTTCAGAATAATTACAACTAATTATTTACCAAATTAATGCTACTGACAAAAGTGTTCAATTGTCATTCAACATTCTTCAATCTAATATTAATACGTCTATAGGCGATAGAAGGAGGAAGAATTGAAATTTACTACAATGGTTAATTAAATCGACTACAATTATTGATTAAATTTAAATTTAAAATCTCCATTGCATGAGAAATTTAGTCACGTTGTTCACCGTAAAAGTCAATTTAGCGACCTTTCTCATGACAGATGTTTACCATCTTTTCCAATATCGATTTGAGAGCAGCTGTTTTTATGATCTTCGTTCGCGACCCTCAAGATCTCTACAATTAATTTTTTCAATTTATTGTCAGTTATTTCTTTCACTTGCTAATCAATGGGATTCGATAACTGACAATGATGTTTTATATACTTTATCAAAAGATTTTCAATATATTTTCCTCTTTTGTTGGATTTTAGTGTTCAAAGTATGGGAAAAAGACAATTTGATCGAAAGAACTAAAATGTCACTTAACACTTTCTAAGACGAGTTGAATCATTGTGCCAATGTGTCTATCTGTGATTCCTGTCAGTTGTTGTTATTCAGGCTCATTCGGTTTGGCATAATTCTATGATGTTTGTCAAATAGGGTTGAAAGAATTTTCTATTTTCTACAAATTGTCTTCGCCATCCTAGCTATAGCACAACCATATATTGGTCGAAATGCTACAGTGCGTATGTTGCTATTCAGTAAATGGATGAAAGACCCATGGCAAAAAGGATTTTCTCTCTATAGTTCTGCTTTTCCTATTACACTGTGTTAGCCATACATGTAAGTTGCATTACCTAGCTTATTCAATAACAAAAAATGGGTACTTTCTTTGAATCCGAATATTTCATGGGGATTTATTCTGGCATCAGCCTGGTATCAGTCTTTGAATTATTCTAAATCAAACATATTCTACCGACATTCGGGTATTTTATTTGAATATATTCCTATATCAGAAATTAAAAAATATTATTCTATTTGAGAATTGTTGGAGAGTAGACATTTTCTAGGTATATTTGGGTATCATTCTGTAATTATTTTCATCAGTTTTATTTGAGAATTACATATTTTTGGCTGTTTTATTTTGATATCAGTCAATTGATAACTTGTCTCATAAAGAAAGACATGAAAACCTTTTGGGTATAATCGAAAATCAGATTCATTGAAACATTTTCTGGTCAATTTTATCTCTAGATAGTATAAAACGTGGTAATTTTGAATATCATTTATTAGAAATCAAACATAATTAGTCCAATAGTATTTTCTTCATATATAAACGGGCGCAAAAAAAGTGGACAACATACTTTCTTTTCATTTTTGTCAGTTTTCCTTTACTTTATTCACCATAAATCATAAAAAGTTGTAACAAAGTTGACTCTTTATGGGGCGTCATTTTATTTATTTTATACATGTAAAAAAGAAAGAATGATAACAATGTTACAAGTATTATAGGATAATCAAAAATGTATGTTTCGTCCATGATTGTTGTATACCAGTTTAAAATCAGATTACTATTTAGACAAGTAGCAGTTAAAATGAGTAACTTTAGTACAAGCATGGACATTGGATGCTTGCAGAATTGTAATTGTCATTGTTAGTCATTCTTATTAGTTATATGTATACTTTATTGCTATATTTTTAAATGATAATTTTACTAGGTCAAGTAAGTTTTGGTATTGGGTTATGTTGGTTGAAACTTTTTTTGTCAATGTGGTTAGTAAGGAACTTAATGAAAATAGGGGTAATATGTGTATTTATTTTATTTTAAGTATAAAGGGTTCAGCTATTTTCAAATTGAAAAATATTACAGAATAGATATTAATATACTGATATTACTCATCACATTTGTTGTAAATAAATTGCATTTGTAGTGAATGTCTTTTTTAAAATCATATATTTCTATGGATGATTTCCAGACTTTCGATGGGATGGGATAGAATGTTATTGACGAGACATCTTTTTCTGCCACAAATTTCGATGAATATTGATAAATATAATCAAAACTATGATGCTGTAGATAAAGAATATCGGTGAAAACGACATAAAAATCCCTTATGTTGTAGTTGAAATTGATAAAATTGAACAAAACAGTGATTGATAATGCAAATGAAAAAGTTGGTTATATAAAGTTGTACTAATGATAGTAAAAATTGCAATGAAAGACCCCAACGTATATATACGATTTAAATAATTGTCATCTGTAAAATACATGAATGGTCACCAGATTGAAATTATATGTTCCTTGATTCTACACATCAGAAAGATCAAAACTATATTAATTTAAGTATGTTTTGCAGATTATGTTCAATATTTTTTTAAATGTAGGTGGTATACAACATAATACAACACAAATATAGTTCAAACCTAAAAATGTTTGAAAATCTTTCAAAGTTTTATTACTATTTATGACTCTCATTCAAAAACGTAAAGAATTTACTCGATGAAGGCAAAAAAGTTAAATGAAAATCTAGAACGACAAAAAACAAATATTGATTCTTTCACATTTTTTTGCAAACAAGACATAACATTGTGCAAATATGATTAATGCTAAATTCGTATTTTGATCTATTTTTATTTTCATTTTTCTACATTTTATTTCAGATTATAGAACAATCTTTTTATTTATTTAACACACTTTTTTTGGCAGTCTTTATAATTGTTTTTTTACTGAATTTGATTATTTATCACTTTAAACAATCGCTTAGAAATAAACAAATTCTTTTCTCCACACCATCTTATTCATCCGGTTTTAATTAATTTTTTTTCTGATTTTTAACACTTAATTTAATATTGTTACTTAAAATTTATTAACAAAAAATAATTTTTAAAAGTGCGCGCACTTAGACACTGTATTGTATCCATTTGAATATTCAACTCTTTTAATCTGCCTTCATACCACATTTGAGAATTTATAATTTCTTTTGATTTTATAATTAATTACGTTTAATTAAATGAAATGAAATTTTTTTTGAGTCAACAAAATTGAAATTTTATTAGCTTCACTAATGATTGGGATAAATAATTTTTGTATAATAATTAATTTTACATTTAACATTTCAATATTTCGAACTTCCGTTTCTGTTATGCTAAATTAGATTAATTCGACAGAAATTAAAGCTTTCGGCACATAATGAATTTTGCATTGCTAGAATTTATTAGAAATAATTTAAGCAAAATTTTATATATTTAAATTGAGTATTTTTAATTTTTAAATTTTAATTTTTAATTTCTCTATATTAAACATTACTTTGTATATATGTTTGAATGTTTGTATGAGCCGCGCAAATCTTGTAAGGTACTATAATTAAATTTTTAAAAAACTTTCAATTTTAATAATATTTTCCAAATTTCTTTCATAATATTAATAAAATTTTCCTTTCAAAGTAACTTTTTAACTAGATAATTTTGCGTAATATTAAATATTTCATAGCATTAAACACGCAAATTGAAATTATAATTTTGAGAGAATGTAAAAGAGTGAGATATAGAGAGATAAGCTGCTTTATCGGGTATCGCTCTTGACTCTAGTAATCTTATATCTCATACTATGGCAATTTATAAAAGTTATGTTAACTCATGTTATTTGTAGAATTAATTTAGCCGGAAGGGACATAAGTAATGGTATTCTTAATGCGATTTACAAGAGCATGATGAAATGAGACGTAGATTATCATAATGATTTATATGGCAATACAGTCTTATCAAGTAGTTTGACAATGTATCTTGATGTTGTTGATCGTATGCTTAAAGAGATATAAACATTGGTTCCACTATCAATGACAATTGAACAGTTAAGGTTAATCTATTCATGAGAAATGGAAGTTTCATTTAATTAATTACTGTATATACTCGCGTATAAGTCGAGTAAATTTTAAGAAGTTTTTAAGTCCTAAATTGGAAACCCGCGTATAAGTCGAAGTAACAAAAATAAAAAAAGGTTCAATGATTTCATTAAAAATTAATTTGTACGTTTTTTGACGTAAATTTCTCGACTTATACGCGAGTATATACGGTAATAATATTTTTTAACCTATTCATTAGAAAATAAGTTGAAGTAATTGTTTTCTTAAAATCAAAAGGTCTTGACTTATTAACGTAAATTTTGGTTTTGTGCGCCTTGTTTTCTATTCACAGTATGTCGATAATCAAGAAGGGTAGCTTCTAGATAAAGTAGTGATCCAATGACCTCAAAAAAAACGAATGGAGTATTCTACTCAGTTTTTAATAATAATAATAATAATAATAATAATAATAATAATAATAATAATAATAATAATAATAATAATAATAATAATAATAATAATAATAATAATAATAATAATAATAATAATAATAATAATAATAATAATAATAATAATAATAATAAATTAAACAATAATCAAAATAATAAATAATATTTTCAAAAAATCAATATCACCTATAGAATGATATCAAATGAAAATAATTCTTTACATAATTCATATCTTACCCCTCTTGTGCTAATCAATAACACATTATAAAATTACAAACCGAAAAATATATGAAAAACCGGGTAAAATTTAAATTAATTCTATTATATTTTTAACCTATTTCTTAAAAATATATCATTTACATGCATTAAAATGTTTCAGTATTTTGAAAATGTGGGAAACATTTTAACTAGGGTAAACGTGTTAAAATTTATTAATTTACAAATACAATTAACCATTATTATAAACCTTACTATTATAAGTTATTGGACAGACATATAATTGGAAAGTATTTCAAGTCGCTTGAGGATTAAATACCGTTTTATTTCAAATATGAGGATTTTGTCTAGAAATATCTTTAGAAATCAAGATTCGTCTTACATTCAAATTAATATGTTAAAAGAGGTTTTACTGTTTACACATTGAATGTGGAACTTAAATTCTTCGTTTAAATCAAGAAAATAACGAACTCTAAATCTAATATGATATTTGTTCATAACCTTACATGTAACTCGTGTTCAAAAAATTTACACCAGAAAAATAATGATCTTAAAATTTTAATATTTTTAAGAACTTTGCACTTAAATAAATTTCATTTATGCACTAATTTACATCATTCAAACATTATTATTGTTGCTCTTATTATTATTATTATTATTATTATTATTATTATTATTATTATTATTATTATTATTATTATTATTATTATTATTATTATTATTATTATTATTATATATTATTATTATTATTATTATTATTATTATTATTATTATTATTATTATTATTATTATTATTATTATTATTATTATTATTATATATTATTATTATTATTATTATTATTATTATTATTATTATTATTATTATTATTATTATTATTATTATTAGTATTATTATTATTATTATTATTATTATTATTATTATTATTATTATTATTATTATTATTATTATTATTATTATTATTATTATTATTATTATTATTATTATTAATATTATTAAAATATGGTTTCTTGGTAGTAGTATTACTTAAATGTTACTTAAATCATTTAATTTAATTACTTAAATGACTTAAATCCTTTTGCTGCCAAGTATGTAGTAAATTAAAAATATTTAAAAAATATTCTTTTCAATTTCTATTAAATATTATTTTTACTTCTTTACCACAGAATGTCTTTCATTTTTAAATATTAACAACCATTTACTAAATTTAAATAAATATCTATTTCCTTGAAAGTCAACAATAATAACCATTTAATTTAAGTACAATTTGGTCTTATCTAAAAAAATAAAATATAAAACCTTGATTATACTATACTCGATTATTCGTCATCCGGTTCATCTGACATCATAATAAAATTGTTTAAATGAAAAGAATAATATAATTATTATTTAATGTTAAGATTTAATATTATTAAGACGCTGGCAGCAGCAAAATAAATTAAGTTAAAATTAAAGCAGATGTTGATTACTGATTTTATCAATAAATAAATTGAACTTTTTTTTTAGCTAATTCTGATGAACAAATAGAACTTATTTAATATTTTGATGGTCTATCCAAATCTTTCAGTTATTCGACAACCATAGGCCAGATTGTGTCAAATAGACCAAACCTTTATTGTAAATACAAATTTATTCTCTTCATTTATGAAGATATAATAATTTTAGAAAAAATGAAATAATTAAATGATGAAAAAATAAATACTTTATTCTAATATAATTATCTGTTATTATGTGTATTAGAAATAAAAATAAATGATTACTACATGTTAATGAGTAGTAGAAGTAAAATGTCCAAGCACTTTCATCTATTATACGTAACATCTAGTTATATGACTGTATTAAAAAGATACATTTATTGTATTAAAAATAACCGTATAAATGACCATAAAGAAGAAAAAGTTGATGAAAAAGTGTGCACTTTATACATTAGTGCTTTCTATAGGCAATATAATGTGGTAGCTTTCCATGAAAGTTTCTTCATCAAATTGGCATTTTATATCTATTACCATTATTTTTCCTTTTAGTCGTTTTACTAAGTCAGGTCTTAAGTTTCCGCTAGTCCTTTTGCAAGTCCTTTAAAAGTTTATATTCTTCCTTTTTAATATCGATGATATTATGTTCATTATACTGTTGTGTTTTTCTACCCTAATCCATTGTCCTTATAAGCAGTGATTGATGACATGGCTTGCCGATTCCTTGTCATCACATTTCCTGCATTTTTTGCTACCTAATCTTCCTCTTGGTTTGCCTGCTTCATGTTTGTTTGTTAATGTCCAACATGTTTGTTCTTGATTTTATTAGGAATATCCAGTCGACATCTGGTAGATCCTTTGACATTTCCCATTCCATATCCTCATATTTCTTCAAATTTATTATATATCCCTAGCATTTTAGACAACTTCATTCCTCTTTGATCATCCAGTGGAGTGTCATTGATGCTTTTATTTCATTTAGGAATTTCTTCTTTTTCTTGAGTTTTGCACTTTATTTTACATGTAATCGTTTCATTCTCTATTATAAATCTTAGTGTAATTCCATGTTTCTTCTGTAGTGTTTGTATTGCTGGCCTAACTCTTGATATTCATGTAGTCTTTGTGTTACTGTTTTTCTTATATTTGTAAGTTACATCTAGCCATTTTAGTGTATACTCTATTGTCCTAATTTCTTTTACTGTTCTTAACCTAGCAATCTTCAATAATTCTTCTTGGATTATTATTCTTATTGCTTTGTGATTGCTATTTAGTAGTTTTAAAGTCCTGTTTTTAGATTATATTGTTTGTTCGTCCATTACTTTTGTGATTCATAGCCCTAGATCTGTGAATGGACATTTTTCTTGAAGCTCTAGAATATATATTTATTATCTCCTTAATTTCCTCATCATATTTCCCTATGTTTATCTTAGATATCTTCTCCTTGCAGTATATATACAAATTCTGATTTTCCAAATGTGTTATATGCTTCCAGGTTTTGTTCGTTTCATAATTTTGACTTAAATATTGCCTACATATTTTTACTTCTTCGAATAGGTTGTTGAGGTCTTTTTACTTTGCGTCTCCTATTCATTACCCCTAAGTACGTGTATATGATTTTTTCGTTAATTAATTTTATTTTTTCATTGTATATTTTGTGTTGAGGTCCGTAAATTAAAATAAATTTAAATGAAATTTAGGTTAATAATTTAAATAAAAAGTAAGTGAAGAAAAAAGACAAATAAAAGCGGGATCATGCACAGAATCGATAGTAAAGGAAAGTGGGATGGAAGCAGTATTAGAAAATGCCAAAAGCAATTACGAAAGGCAAGAATCCGGAAATCCGAGAAAAATCAATAAATGGTAAAATCATCGAAATCGAATGGGGAAAACGGGACAGGTATAGAGTAGCTAATGGTCAACAAGATGATGATTAGGGATTTATCAGAAAGTGGTTAGGAAGGGTCGAAGGGTTACAGCATTCAAATGTGTAAAAACAGAAAATGTTAATTAATTAATTAATTGGCTAATAGAAAACCCGAGCTAATGGGAAACCCGAGCCAATGGAGAACCCGAGAGATGAAGGAAACCCGAGCTGGGTAAACAAGAAGAAAAGTAAACAGAAGGAAGATTTGGGCCCATTAGCTTGACACAATGATTAATTGGAAAAGAGCAAGGAGAAGATAGTGCGTGTAGAAAGGCCGGAAGGGCCATTATTATCTTGGTTCGTTGAACCATTATGGGTGACAGCCGAACCAGATACGTGGAAGCAAATGTCAAGTGAAAGATTGGCTTGGCAATAACCATTTGTCATCCCGATTTCAAGCAGTATATAAGGAAAGGGAAAATCAGAGAAAATCGGCATTTTGCCTCAGGTAGGGTAAGAAGAAACCGAGCTTAGGAAAAGGCAAAAACGAATCTAGGAGATTAGGGAAAAAAGAGATAGAATAAGAATAAAAAGCGTGAAAAGGATCAAATCAAACAGAAAAAGAGGAAAACGTTGGTCAAGAAAACCTAAGAAAATAAAAGGTGAATATTATCTTTATCAAAGCATCCACACCGAGCAGAGAATCGGTCAAACGTAATTTTGATTATTAATTGTAAAGTGGTGAGAAAAGATTGTGAATTTGTTATTTCAATATACGTTGGGTCGTTATTGTTTTGATTTAAAGGACACGAGGAGTCAGAGAGAACCGACTTAAATTAACCAAAAACCCAACACTTGTATGTCTCTGGAGTTCCTAAAATATCTACATTTTGCTAGTTTGAATATTAGGTTTGCCTGCTTTCTTAGTTTTTATATTGTTTCCAAAAGCATTTGCAGGTCTTTTGGCGAGTTGGCAATAATCACTAGCAATTATTGCTACTTCCTTCATTTTTGTGATTCCCTGAATTATATAGTGTATGCAAAAACTGAAAAGGGTCATTGATAAAGAGCAGCCTTGCTTGACACCTTTTACAATTTTTATTCTTTCGAATTCGTTCTATCCACTTTTATATCTTGTTACGTTTTCTTAGCAGATTTCCTTTAGTAGTTCTATTGTTTCGATGTCCAGACCCATTATTCCTAATGTGTGCCAAATGACAGGAAATGGGATACTTCCAAAGGCATCGACCAAATCCAGAAATGCCAAGTGACATTCTTCATATTTATACCACAGGGATAACTGGATTGTGGCGGCCAAACGTTCATAGGACGTCGCTTTTTGATCCTTCGATGTCGGCTCTTCCTATCATTTTGAAGCAGAATTTGCAAAGCGTTGGATTGTTCACCCACTAATAGGGAACGCGAGCTGGGTTTAGACCGTCGTGAGACTGGTTAGTTTTACCCTAATATATACTTTGTTATGATAATAGTGATTCTGCTCAACACGAGAGGAACCACAGATTCGGATCACTGGTAAATGTGCTTGATCGAAAGGTCAGTGGCACGAAGCTACCATTCGAGAGATTAAGATTGAACGCCTCTAAGTCTGAATCTCGCATAAAAATCAAAAATCGTAATGAGGCAATATTATTATTCATTAACGAAAGTTAGTGGATGTGGCTTTGCCATATATTAAACTCTAACCATTCTATGAAAATAGTTTGAATGTTTGAATCATTTTAATGATTTACGTGTTGGTATTAAAAATCGTTTGTAGACGAGACTAACTTTACGGTCGGAAAGAATTGGAGTGGTTTATATTACGAGATTTTGAACTTCATACCCATATCATAAACCATAAATTAAAATAACAAAATATTAAAATAAATTTTTTTAAAAATAAATAATCGATTATTAAGCCAATAATTTTTGGAAAGTGACTGAAGTTCTAAAATTAATTGACCATCTAAGAAACCGTGTTTGAAAAGAAATCTTTTTGAATGATGATTTTGAAATCAAAATAAAGAGTTAGAAATTAGCATTTAATAGAAATTTTTTATTTTTCTCTAATATTTTCTTTTGTTCTCAAACAAAAATTCATGTCCTGTACTAATCCAACAACCAAAGATGAATTCACCCGAACAATGAAACTTAATTGTTTTCATTTATCAGAACTTTTCAATGAAAATCAATAAAGTATTAGTTAAATAAAATAGTAATTAAATATTAAGAAATATTTTGTAAATATTTTTACGTTGATTAAAAATTAAAGTCTATGTTTATAATTGTAGGAGCATAAGACCAATATTTAAGATATATTCATGAGAAAATCTGATAATTCCATTAGGTGAGCATCGAACACTGATAACACCGAAATATGTAAAAAAACATAGAGTGATGTTACTGAAATGATAAGTCCGGTATAGAGTAAGTGGTGCCATATTCTACAAGCAGCTGTGTTGAGGATTAAAATACTAACTTTTGAAAATGATATATCATCGGATTGAACTGTAGGCCACATAGAACTGGAATATACCGATGAGAAATACATACCAGATTTTCCACAATTCATGTTGAAATGAATGGTGGCGATGTTCGAAAAAGATTGAATGAATGAATATTTCAACTGTCTTTTAATTTACTTAATTTAATAATGCATTTAACTTAATTATTAAATTAATACATGTATTAATTGGAATGTCAGAGGCACTAAAATAATATCCCATTTTAAATGTTTAATTTAAATAATTATTATCATTTAAAAATAAATCAAGATTTTTTATTTTTTTTATTCTTATTCTATTTTCATTTACGATTTTCTTTATCTTCCATTTTTACTGACTGTTGATTAATATTCTATATTTAACAGGAGATTTGGTATATCTTTCTAACAATTAATTGATGAGTCCCCACAAAATTATTAGGCCAATTAAGATATGTCCGAATGATGTAGTGAATATAAATATTGATACTTACAAACAAGATGAGCCAAAATATTCAATGGTATTGTCGTATTTTGAAGGATATAAAGATTTCAAAAGAAAGATTGGTAAACAGTTGGGTACATTGAATTATAGAATTGTTTCAAAATCGTGCAAAGTACGTAGTATGTTTGTTAGTAAATCTCAAACGCCGGTTGCATTGTGTTCAGATCTCGTTTATCAATTCACATGTAATGGGTGTAATGCCACATACATTGGAGAGACTTCCCGTCATCTCTGTACTCGAGTTCAAGAACACTGTCGACCGAAGGGAGTGTCCAATATTAAGGATCACAATAAAGTCTGTATGAGAGAATTAGGAATGTCTGATGTTAAAATCTTATCAAAAAACTTTGATAATTGTTTTGAGCGTGTGATATGTGAAGCATAATTGATAAGAACTTTTAATCCTAAAATCAATGTGCAGAATGCAGTGAATACTTGTGTGTTGAATGTTTTTAATTAAAGTTTTGTATGTTGACGTATATTAATAATAGTTATGTTAAATAATTAAAAAAATAATTAAAATAATATTTTTAATAATTTTAAAAGTTTAAATATAATTGATTATTGAAAATTATTTTTAAAAAGAATAATTGTTAAAAATTTTTATTTATAATTTAAAATTTATATATTTTATAATTTGTTTATATATATATATATATTTATATATATATATATATATTTGTTTTATATATATATATATATATTCATCCGTCGTGAATGTAGGTAACCTATTGATAATAGTGATGCTATCGAAATATATAGTGAAAAAGATGTACGAATGGCGATTTTTATTAATAAAATCTTTAAAAAGTTTATTTAAATATTTATTTTTAATTTATTATTTTTAATTTAATTTTGAAAAACTAATTTTGTGTTCATTTACTTTATTATTATTTATTTTTATTCAAATTTTAATTTAAAATATTATTATTAATTAATTATTTTTTAAAATTTTTTTTGTGTACACCAAAGCCTTGTATATACGGTTTTATATAACTCAGTTTTTTTACATAACATGGTTGATGAATTTGTGGCATATTTTTGTACAACACGTTTTATATAACATGGTTTCAGAAAAAATATTGGAAGATCGTATATGACTCAGAAAGCAGTTGCAGCAAAGTAGCTAAATATTTCGCATTAGAAACAATAAATAATGGGTTGGCATTGACTGATAAATTTGAAACTTTTTTGATAGAAAATGATCCTTTAATGGAAAGCAGTTTGAAGTTCAAGAGGAGATTACAGCAGATCTTGGTCTCTTATAGAGAAATACTTAAAGATTTATATTCCAAAAGTAGACAATCGCTTATTACTGATTTTTAAAATGTCAAATCCAAAAATACTCCCGAGTCCTCTGATGATGAATACTTATAAACGATCTCGAAAAAGAGTCGAACATAGAGAATTTTAAGTAAGAATGAATGATCCATTAGATGTTACATATTAATGTTTTTTTCGATAAATATGAAAATGTATATTTTATTTTATTGTTTATTTAAGAAATAAAAGGCATTAATTAATTTAAATTTTTTCTTGGAACACAAACCATAATTTTATAGGAATTTCAAACCTCGTATAACAGGGGGTTTTTGTGGAACGATATTTTCGTGTTATACGAGGCCTGGGTGTACTTTATTTTAGATCTTTTAATTAATTTAAATAATTATTAATATGTATTTTATTAATATTATTATATTATTATTATTATTATTATTATTATTATTATTATTATTATTATTATTATTATTATTATTATTATTATTATTATTATTATTATTATTATTATTATTATTATTATTATTATTATTATTATTATTATTATTATTATTATTATTATTATTATTATTATTATTATTATTATTATTATTATTATTATTATTATTATTATATAAGAAAAACAAAAAATGATAAAAAAACATGATAAAAAGTGTAATAAAAAACAATTTTATCCAAATTTTTGAATGGTTATTGTAATTGAAATATAATCAAATTATCGTCTTTAAAATGCATATATATGGGTCATAGATAGTTCCAGTTCAGTTTGATCAGTAGAACTTGACCTATTTAAGGGCTACAAGACAACAATCAAGTCACTCTCATTTTTGAATGGTTTTCTTAGAATACGTTTCAATGAATATGTAATTAACTTAGAAGCTGTATTACATGGTCCTTAATTCATAAGCTTTTCCAAATTCCTACGGTTTACTTACATACACTGTTATTTAATATTTTTGAGTAATTTTTATCTAAGAAGTTAATTAATTCAGCTATAAGTTTATTGTTGATATATATGGACTCTCTGAAAATGATGGTTTGCTTGAATAAAATTGCCCTTTTTATATGCGTTATCTTTAGGCGAAGATAATGAAAAATTTGAAGAACTTTCCAATATAAAGCATAGTTAAGAACATAGATAATGCGTAAAAAACATTATTATTTCTATATAAGTTGTGTTTTTAAGAACTACTGTCTTTTGTTTATAAGCATCTATAATGTAGAGTATAGATTCTTATAAACAAGACAGCAAAAGACGCCTATAAAATACATTCACAAAGATATACATAAGGAAATATACAAGGAAATTAAGGAAATTCAAACTTTAAAATAATTATAAATCCACATAGTAAAATCGATTTATGTAAAAATTAATGAAATTTTATTTTCATTTTAAAATTTACAAAATTTCTGAAATTGTTAAATAGAAATCTTGATGATGTCAATTATAATTTAACAAGGTGGCATTTGAGTTACTCGTAATATTTTCGAAAATTGACAAAGAATCCAATTTCTGCCGTTTTCCCATCAATTAGATTTTATGAACGAAAATGTAATAATCATAATCATAATTATAATAATAATAATAATAATAATAATAATAATAATAATAATAATAATAATAATAATAATAATAATAATAATAATAATAATAATAATAATAATAAAAATAATAAAAGCAATGAGGTCAAACTTACAAAGAGTTTTATTTTGTATAAGTAGTTACCAAAAACTAATAATATCTAATTAAATTTATTTGAACGATAAATATTAACGATAAAAATTAATGATAATTTAATCTTGATGATTTAACAATTAATTTTCTTTTAAAATATCAATATTTTTTTCTCACTATTTCACTTTAAATTTCACTTTAACCTAGTTTAAAAACTAATTATTTAATAAATTATAAGTAAACTAAACTTTTTTTAAATCTTATATGAATGGACTATTCAGTAATTTAAACAAAATAATACAACTTTTATAAAAATCTTTGTTTATTGATTTTATGCTTTGAAACATTTAAGGTATTTTGTCTTTTACTTCCTTATTTATATAGTTGTTTTTATTGAGGTGCTGAGACTTTTTGGAAATTTAAAGACATACTGCGCATAAAGCTTTTATATGCTATCAATTTGATCATAAAGTAACATAAAACAAAAGATGTGTAGATGTTCTATGGCTGATTTAAATAGAGTACTCTGTACTTACCAAATTTAAAGAACTATGAATACGATTTTGAGCCTACCTTAGAAATTTCAACTATAAAAATAGTCTTTTTCAATTTCCTGTAATTTAGCTGATTTAATTTTTAAATGCTTTTTGATTTTCTCCTTTACTTTTTCTTACTTCTCACTAGTTAAAAATAAACTGAATCAAAATAAAACTTTTTTGAAAACTTTAAAAAATCTTTTTAAATTTAAATTCCCTGTAAAATTCAAAACAAAACAATAAAAAAATATTTAAGCTTTTAAATATTCTATAATTAGCTCATAAAAACATATTTTATTAAATATTATCATAAAATAATCATAAAAAATCAACGTGATTTAAGAATATAAAAAATGCTTATATTTTGATTTTTATTCTTAATGATATCTAAAAGTATACTTCTTTAAAATTTGACGTAGTTTTTTTATATTACTTTTAAATTGTTTTTATAAATAAAATTTTTGCAAGGTCAATAGAGCCAAGATTGTAGTTCTAGTCAATTAAAAATCATTTGAAATTTTGTGGTCATTAACAATTTAAAACATACAGTAAATAAACGACCAATAATACAGAACATATTTTAATTCAAACTTAGAGCGTCCTAAGAAAAAATAATAAAATTGTGAATTAAAATATTTAATTTATTAAAAAGAGAGTTTGAAGACTATAAATCAGTAATATATCGATGTTTGTTGATACTCACGAATTTTCGGCACTGCCTTTTTCAAGTGAATTACACTTTACTTGAAAAAGGCAGTGCCGAAAATTCGTGAGTATCAACAAACATCGATATATTACTGACTTATAGTTTTCAAGCTCTCTTTTTAATAAATTCAATGGAAAAAATAATAAGTGGTGAAATTGGAAAAAAATGTTCTTATAATATTAAAATATTTACTTAATAAACTTTTATATCAAAATTTTATTCAATAAATTAATTAATACAAAAATTCAATAAAACCATCAAAACTCATTTTCTTACAGATTTTGATGGGGAAATGAGAAATTCCCTATAAGAAGCTTCACATATTAAATAAATAAAATGCAAACTTCTTTATTTGTCTTTCTCAAACAAATAAATGGTTTTTGTCTCATTTATTAAAAACACTTTGGACATTTTGTTTCTCCATTAAACCAGACGACTGAAATTGTTTATTTCGTTTTTAAATTTTGTTTATTTATTTTTTTACATTTCAATTGTTGATTTTAATTCTGAAGATTTGTTATTTTTTCAGACACTGAATAATATCATTATTGTTCATATTTTTGATAACTTCTGATTTCTCCAATTTAATAGTTTCTTGATTCAATATTATTCTCGTACAACTCAAATTTCTTGTTGGCCCTAACTTGAGAAAATAGTTTATACAGTGATTTTTTTGATATTTTTAGACATGATTCTAAGAATAGACGATTTTCTTAATTTTCTTTGTCAGTTTTAACAAAAAATAAAAATTTAGTAGGGAGTATGTTTTGTTGGGTTAAAGCCCACGGATGACTGAGGACACTCGAATAGTTCAGTTGATAGTTAAAAATCGGTTAACTAATTTTATAGAAATTTCAAAAATATTTAATTCAAAAAAATATTGTTTTTTCGAAAGAAATAAAAATTTCTATTAGTATTTAATTTTAAAAAATCGTTGCGGATTAAAAAGTAGAAAAAAATATAGAAACCAACATGATTTTTAGCTGAATAATTTAATCTATTAATATAAACTATTTTATTTTATTTTTTAATTTATTTTTGTTTTGGGACCAGTAAGAAATAAAATAGAAATGTTTGTCCAGAGATGGCACCATCCCTTCAAATTATGACTACACAAATACATTGTTTGAAAAAATAAAATTCCTATTTAATTTTTAATTTATTATATTTATTCTATTTCATTATTATTTTTGGCAGAGCAACTCGATTTTTGTTGGGTTGTCCTTCTACTCATAAATGCTATATTTAAATTTTTGACCGAGAATACAGTTCCATGACAGGTTCACCCATTTTGCGGGTTTTGACCCAATATTTATTTGGGATTAAAAATGATTTAGAAGTCAAACCATTAAACATTAAAGAAATGGTAAATATTTTATTTAAATGGCGCAATTCACCATTGCCGCCAAAAAAAGATTACTAATTAAAGTTAAGTAAAATATAATAAAATATCAAATTTTAGAAATTAAATTACCAAAATTTAAAGTAAAATAACATAACAATTAAAAGTAATGGAAATTATACAATAAAATTATATAATAAAATTATAAATTAGTATATTCTAGAAAATGGCCATATCCACCATGGTGGGACAATTAATTAAAATTAAATAACATACAAAAACAAGAAAATAAAATAAATCATATCGCCGTCAAGATTGATAAAAATTCAAATTTAAAATTAATCAGAATTAAAAAATTCAATTTATCTTTAGTGAATCAGTGCACGAACACATGCTCACACACCAAAATCAGACTAAAAATACTGACGCATTTCAATCACAATTTAAGACTCAAACTTTGGGTAGAACACATCTTTCTGAATTTGTACCAGCTTGAAGTAAGAACTTGTATTACTACTATGTCTATGTAGTCTAGAATATTCTTTATGCGATTAAAGTTTTCAATTGAATTTTTATTTTCCTTTGTTATCTTCAAAAGACGAATTCACTTTCATATAATAAAATTTCTAGACCTTTTTGGCCCACATCCACCATTATAATCAATGAGATGGTAAATTATGAATGATATTGACCTATGAGGAGTAAGTAGTTCCTACGACGCCGTTCATCGATATGTGTGGACGATGGGTAAACGTACTTAACGTCACAATGTCTACATTTGGTACACCACCGCTAGTCCGTACCAAGCTTGCAACAAGTAAGCCAACTATTAGAGTAAAATCAGATAGAAAGATTAAGAACTGCGTCAAGCTTTTTAGTTTTCTCGTAGTTCCAAGATCCTATCATATAACACTAGGAGCTCATCACAATAGTTTCCAGTAGGCCGTGTGGGCTGAGTAACTTTTCATTTTCAGATCAAAGAACGAATTTCTTACTAATCATGATAAACCTAAGACATTGCAAATGCATTGAAAATTAAGAATAAAGTTAGATTCCTACTCAAAGATTTTTGAAAGTTACTTTTAAAAATTGATGATTAGTGATGATTAACGAAAATAAAGGCAAATCAATTTTCAAAATCTTAGAGAAATAGTTTTAAAAAACGACTATAAGAAAATGGAGTAAATGAAAATAAGGTCTGACCCCTGAGCAAAATTTTGGAAACATGGTTTTAAATAATGACAATAATTATATGGGTCCTAATATAGTGTTAAATCAAACTTGAAAATAAAATAAAGCCGAGGTTAAGAGATCCAATATAGATTAAATAAAACTGGGAATCAGGGCGAATTCCTTTTTCAATGGTTAAAGAGTAATATCGATCATGAAAAGAAGGTAGAACGAAATTGTTAAAACCTAGAAATCAAGGCGAATCCCCGCTGAAAATTTTAAAAGCTAACGTTGAACAACATCAGTATTATAAGAAACCTAAAATTCAAAAACAAGGAAATAAGGACGGATTCCTTAGAAAATGTCGAACCAGAGTATAATATCAAGAAATGGAAGAACTCTGCAGGAACTGACCGTCATGACACAAATAAATCCATTATAATTTCACGGATTACCATTTCAGCCAAACTAGATAAATAATAATTGGATGTCTTTGTTTTATGCATCTCGAATCTATTGGACTCATAAAATTGGAACTTAAACTTCCATAGGCAGTCCTCGAACACTACTTGAACGCTCGACGACTATAGCGTACCAAAGTACACTCACTTTTCGCCAGTATTCACCCATGAGACACATTACCAACGTTGATCGCTCAACGAGTGTCGGATCGTAAAGTGAATCATTGTATCTTGGGTTGCGTCGGAGACTACAGGAAAGTGTAAAATTTGAATTACTCGTGACCCAATATTACTTATTATTACTCATATTTAGATAATCAACGTTTTGCTATATTCTTGTCAAATGATTTTCGATAATAAAAGCTTTTGCAAATATAATATTCTCCAACAATTAAAGTTGTGATCTCCTTTTTGATTTAATATCAAGTAAATAAAATTATAAAATGTTGCCAAAAAAACCAATAAATAAAACAAATTCATCAATTTCCTGGATTGGTTTCGAATTTCATAAAGACAACAATAAATTCATAAACACCAGTTAAAATTACACTTTTTGAAATATTTTTCCAAGGTCATCGATAATTCAAACAACTTATAACTTTTGATAATATTTAAATATTTATAAATTTTAAAATCTACATTTACTCTAAAAGAAACAAAATCCTAAATTCAGCAAATATTGTCAAATATTTTACAAAGTTCTATTGAAATTTTCAATAATTTCAAAAAGATTTACGTTAGTGCATTGATGTAATGGAAAAAAACATGTAAAAATCAACAGGATGGAAGGAAATGGAAATCAGTCGTTATGATAACTTATCAATTACAGCAATATCTTGAGACAAATCTGTTTATTTGTTGACTGTAGAAAATTTTTAATTCAAATAAATTAAAATTTAAAAATAATCAGTGAAATGAAAATTAGTTTCAATTCTATTAGCAATTGTTTGTAGGTTAAGCAGAATATTTCATTTTAATATAATTTTATTTTTATAAACAGAATATTTTATATTTCTTTGGTTTTAATATAATTTAATTTAAAAAATATGTATCATTTAAAATAGTTAAAAAAAATTGAGAAATATTTCATCATATATTAATATTTGTTTTAATTTATCGAATAAACATTTTATAAATATCATACTCAAATTTGACTATTTGTTAGGGTATTTTCAATTTTATTGTTATATAAAAATTTTAACTAAGCAAAGACATAAGCAAGGTCAGACTTTGTAAATAATTTACAAATAAAAGCTTTAGTAAATAATTACCATTCAATAAAAAAAGCATTTTTTGATCAACATTAAACATATTTTAGCTTGTGGAACGAAGAAAAACTCACTAGTGTGATAAATTATTTAATCAGTTTTTACACAAAAGAGCCAAAATGATAAAATATAATAGCTTCAATAATATAAAAAAACTAACCAATAATAAATATGCGTGTGTCATTAACAAAAATGACAATGACTATAATATTGATAGAATAATTTAATGCGAGACAAAAATAAATTCATACACACATGTATGGTGCACAAATTTTCTATAATAAAAATACACATCACATCGTTGAACAAAACTTAAGGGTCACATTAATTAAAAGCCTCTTTTTAAATATAAAAAATATTACGGATGTTTTGGAAAAAATATTTGATGTCATACAGACAAATCTGTAAGTTTTGTAGTTAATTAATATATTTATTGGTAGAATTTCTGCGAAAAATTGCTGATTTCTACTAAGAAAATTTATTACATAATTCAAAGAATAAAAAACATTTTAGAAAATCATCAAAATGTTGAGCTAACAAGAAGATTATCTACTTTTAAAAAAAATAACTTACCTTTATGATTCAATCCATCCGAAATTCAAAAGAATACATTTTGAAAATGCTTTTAAATAAAAAGCATGAAAATTAATTATTAAATGACTTAAAGATTATTTTTAAAATTTATTGTTACACTAAAAATATAAGTTACAATAAATACAACAAGAAAAACATCTCCATTAGCGCAATTTGTAGGTTCTTACTTAATGTCTCCTTGGTCCTCATTAGTTGCGCCTTGGTGTAGCTGACATGGGTAGGGAAAACTGTAAGTGTTATGGAATAGATGTAGTTTTGTTTATGTTCAATCACATATGTCATTGAGGCTTGCTGAGTTAAGCAACTATTTTTCTTTGCTATGCTATTTTGAAAGATTACCTTCGAATGTTAGTTTCATTCCTAGGAACTTTCATCGTTTCGTGGAACACTTTATCATTCTTCTGTTACTCTCTAACATTGTCTGTGTATTTTCGATCAAATTGATATATCTTAATTTTGGTCATTCTTGTTTATGTTGTACAGGTGATATTGTTATTATTGGCCTTCGCCATACACAAGAATATCGTCTAAATAACCAAATGCTCTAAAGACTTATTGTACATTATTGTACAACTTTCTAAATTGTAGAGTTTGCGTAAACACTAACTAATTGACATTGGATGTTTGACCTTTGACACCATATTATTTAAATTGAAAAAAACTTTGTATTTACCGAAGTAAATGTATACACAAATATTTCGAACAAAACATACAAGTTATTTCAAATAATCCACCCAAAACGTTTAATACAAAAACATAGAAAAGTATTTTTAAACGTTAACTAAAATAATTAAATCCACATAAACCTTACTAAAAAATCATCGAAATATTTTTAAAAATTAAAACAAAACACAAACTGAAAAAACTATACTACCTATAAATCAGGATATTCAGGCACAAAACTTAGCCATATTTAAGATGACAAAAGTAAATAGTTGGCCAGTATGATGATCATACAATATATTTATTTTAACCAATCAAACTTTATCAAATTAATTAAAAACTAATTAAATTATACAGACATTAGACACTACTCGATTGTCAGGCTTAGTAAGAATGAATGTAAAATTTAATTGGTCTTATTGTTGAATTCAGCTTTTTTTTCTTGAATTAAGGTCTTAGTTAAATTTGTTTATATTGATCTCTTTAAACTCATTAGTTTATTTAATCTGTAATCCTCAAGGGTAATTTTACCATAAAGATTTAAAAATCTATCTAAATAATAAATGAGTGCTTTGATATAAATTTTACAGATTTTTATTTATTTTTCTAGACCAGTGTAAAAGTGTTTTGAGAGTTTTACAGTATATTTAGACCCAAAAAAAGAATGTGAGAGTCGAATCCATCTATCACTCAAATTTATGCGATTCACCAATTTATAGTATTATATTGAATAAGAAATTTACAGTTTCGAATAATAAAATCCAACCTATGTATACAGGACAATAATTACAAGGAGATTCCTTCTCACTATTCAATTGCATGTAGATTTGTAAATGTTTCGAGTTCAGGTCATCTAAACATTTTAAATTTGGTGCATTTTTCCATTTATCAAATTCATGTAATATTTTTACGAGTTTTGATCATTTGTATATGTATATATGTCCGTCTGTATAAATAAAAATAGGAGTATAGATTTTAAAAGCAGGCGAAAAAGGATATTATTATGTACATTATGATTATAATGAATTTCGATGACTTTTGCAGGTTTATATGATTATTTTTTCTATCTTTCTTATCAATGATCGACTATTTTCAATTAATTTTTATATAAAATGAAAGTTTGTTTTTGATCTGTTTGAGAATTTCAAAATTTAACATTTTTCAAATGTAAAATAATTGCTAAATAAATATAGAGCTCGATAAAATAATTTTTTTATTGTGTTAATATTTACATTATTCAAATTGAGTAAAATTTGTGTTTCGTGTAAAAACATACGATTTATTTCCCCTCCCCTTGTCTAATTTAGTGATGTTTAACCGTGCCCACTAATGATTATTAATTTCCCATACGACAAATAATTGACAGCACACTTTTATTTTGAATATAAATTTATTTTGTATTGGAAGCCTTTTATATTTCTTACCGTTAAAGGACTGTTTTCAACTTCATTATACTAAAATAACTTATGAAGACAAATAAAAAAACAATTATTATTTGTTATAATAATAAAAATTATAAAATAATTAAAAATATAATTTTTTATTATTAAAATAAATTCTTCTTAAGTATTTTTTTTTAGTTTTTATCGATATTTTTATAAAAAAATTTTCGATTATTAATGATGCCGAGGTATTATCAAACAAATGGTTTATCTAAATATTTATTCTCAAGGCTTTAAAAATTTTATTTAAAAAGTTCATCAAAAATATAGATAGTAAGAATAGATTTTATATATATATAAGTTTATAAAAACAATTAATATATTTTCCCGATTGCAAAAATCTTTTTAAACATATTATTATAATTACAAACATGGTTTTTATTATCAAAATATGTTTTATATTAAGTTTGTTTTAATGATCATAATATTTTTCAATAAATTACAAACTAAATTTGACCGCTAACTAAATTTTATCGAATTTTATTTTTATGCTTATCTATCAGAATTTATTAAATTTTGTAGTTCAAAGAGTAAACAAATCAAATGCTAGAAACAAGTAGAGAACAATAATTGAAAGCGCAAATGATAAAATAAAAAAAGGCATAATGGAAAATTATCAGGTCAAAGGATATTTAATGCACGACTGATTGCCATGCTAAACTAATTATACTTTCATTTTCTATATAAACAAAATATTTTCTATTTATGATTCATATCAAAGAGCAAAGGAATCATGTATACATCTAAACATCTGATACAAAAAAAACATTTATATATGCATCATCGAAGAAGTAATATATAATTAAAATAATTTCAACTCTAATTTCAGTGATTTATCACAAATCTTTCATTAATTTTTACCGAATCCAGATGGAATATGTTTTGATTGATATTGCAGTGACTCAATTGACTCTGAGTATCACCAAATAAGGTCCTCAGCATTGGTTATCAATATAGACATTCTTGAAATTTGGATATCGTCTTTCTAGCAAAGCACTTCGAGTTGTCGATTCACCACAATTTTCATTGTTAATAAGACATTGAGATTGTAAAAAAATGCAAGGATCTTGACTTAAAATAGGATTTGATGAGTTTATGTATGGATGACTATGAGAATTTATAGTATGATAAGGTTTGGAAATATATTTTAAGTTATTTGATGATTGAGGAAATGCGCAAATTGTGCCATTCCAATTGGAAGTTGTTGTTTGAATGAGATGATCTATGAAAATGAGGTCTGGACTGATTGAGTTTGCAGTCTATAATTATAAATGATAAATGAATTAATTAGTAAAAATAATGAAATTCGAGTTTTAACAAAATTAAATATTTATATACCCATAAATCACTTCCAAAACATCAAACATTTAAAAACTAAAAATTCACATTTTATAAATTTTGTTTATATTACTCCACTGAAAAAGTTAAACTAAAACGATAAATAGCAAATAAAATGTTCACAATAATTTCCATTTTCTCCAAAATTAATAAAATTAAGGTAATAAAATTTTATAGACTAATAAAATTATTTTATGTTTTTTTACAAATTAACTTTTAACTTGAAATTTGCATTTTGATATTTTTGTATATTTTGCATATTTACAAGGATCAAATATACATTGTCACTGACTTAATTGGTTCTCGTATAAAATATTTAATTATTATATATGATAAAATATTTTTTTCTGTTCCAGTTTATTGTGAACTTATTGAAAGCAAACGTTTACAAACAGCACGAATAAAGGTTTAATGAGAAGTGCAATATTTATCAATCACCCCAACTGAATTTTATCAAATATCTTTAAACGTAACATTGGAATAATTCTTTGATTTTACCTTAAGTAGAAAGAAACTACGATAAAATTTAAAATAAAAAAATTTAAAGTTTTTTTCGAGGCAGAGCTTTTAAATTTTTCATCTAAAAATGATTTTAGAAATGTAAAATATGATTAGATATAAAAATTTGAAATTTTAAATAACTATTTGTAGCAAAAAATAAATAAATCTGTTCGTTGTTTGAATGTATTGTTAGCAATAATAAAAGGTTCCATTTGCTAAATTTTCAACGACCACTTAACCCTTAAGGTAAATTAATAACTTTTCTTTCAAGCTGATTGTGACCTAGATGGAAGCATCTAACACTTCTAAATAATGCATACTTTATTTGGAGGTTCTCCTTTTCGAAATACTGAAAAAAGTAAGTATTGACCAGAATTATATAATTAAAACTAATATATAAATGGTATGATGACTGTTCAATATCATGAAATTGAGCGATTTACTCTAAAATAAATACATAAATGGCAGAAAATGTGTTGCGATTTCTGACCTCTCTTGGGGACACAGATACAAGAATGAAAAATAAAAATATACTGAAAGAAGTGGTCACTTTGAAAGTTGAATCATTTCCGAAAACAGGAAAATAAATCTGATTACAATATTACGCAATAGTTTCTCACTCCATACATATTTTGATTAATAATGTCAGTCAATTTTTATAATACAAGTAAATAGTTTCTAAATTATTTTTCATAAAAATGGCTGTAATTATTTATTTAAATACTGAAATTAAGATTTATTTGATTAAAATTATTTCAATATTTTTTGAAAGAATAAATAAATTCTTATAGAACAAGACAAATACTACTAAAATGAATTATCTAAATGGCAAAATTAATTAAAATAATGCATTTTTCTAACTGAAATTCACTTTTAAATTATATAATAATTACATTAAGAATAAACAGATTTTGGCTTCATTTTATTTATTGTTAAATATTTAGATTTTTATATAAAAGTTTTATATTTCAGGACATTTTAATTTAATTACTTTCTTATAAAGTTTGTTTAAAAGGGATAAATTTGGTTCAAAAGACTTCAGTTTTAGAACATTGTGTTGCAATATTTCTTCTAGACTCCTGTCAAATTATTCAGATTATGAAGTTTGATATAGTTGTTAAGAATAAATAAAACAAAATAAAATGCATTTCATTGTATTTCGCTGTGTTGTTTTCTAATTTATCTTAATTAACAAATAAAAACAAATTATTAATATTGATATTAGTTTATAAAGAATATATTTGTGGCTCTGGGGAAATAACATGTCATATGCGCTACTATGTGAGTTTTAGATTCAATCAAAGTGAATTATTTATTACTTATATTTCCGTGATTCTGGTATTGACAGGTTCCGAAAATTTATTAATTTTTATAAATTTACTTATTTTTCAATTAATTATTTGTAACTAGTTTTTATACATTCATTTATTCATGACAAATAAATGTCAAAAAGTGTAAACCTTAGATTCATTTTAAATTATATAATTTATTTAAATTAAGAATGTATTATTATAATTTTTAATTATTGTTATATTTTATATAATTTATTTAATTTATATAATTTATTTAAATTAAGAATGTATTCTTATAATCTTTAATTATTGTTTACTTAAGAATCGTGTTCCTGATAAATTCTCATCTTTAATTAGGAACAAAAATTCCTTAAATAATTTAATCACTATTAAAACAAATTTTACATTAACTCAAAAATAAGGATAAGAAAAAACTTTCGAGAAGATGTTGTGATGGTGTAAAAATATTTCATTTCAGTAACAATATAAAAATAATTAACAATTTTCCAAAATATAAAAGGTTAAACAAAATTATGCTAAATAAAAATATAAAACACAATAATTAAAATAAAAAAATTTGAAAAGAATAATATAATTAACTAAAAAAGTTCTTAAATTCCTATTAAATAGAATTTAAAGTTTTCTTTATTTATTTTGAAAATATATTTTCGAAAAATAAATAAATATAATAAATTAAGGAAATAAATTCAAATAAAATTTAAGAATTTTCTACCATTAATTATTATTATTATTATTATTATTATTAAGTCGTTTTGGCATTTGAATTTCAAAGATAGTTTTAGTGATTGAGAATTTATTTTTAATATAGTTTTATTGTCTTGGAATTATAAGTATTAATTTATGGTCTCATACATTATATTATTGCAACTGACTGTCTTTAGCTGTCAAACTGTCGCATATTAATGCAGTTATATGCCTTTCCAACGGCAAATCTAATGAAGTTAAAATCGGTATAACCCAATATAAAATGATGAATATTTTTGACGATTTAATTTTTCAAATAAAAATTTTAATTTTAAACTTAATGAAAATATTTTTTATGGATTTTAAAGAATAACTTTAGAGATAAGGAAACATTTCGAATTCGATTGACTCTTTAAAACTTTCAAATCTACTCTCAGATCTACTTTCAAAAGTTTAGTAATATACTGCACAAAGCTTTTGCTAATAATACTTTTCATTTAAACAAATAATATAAATAATTCAAATTTTCTGACATTGTATGATTTTAAATTTTTATAAATATTTAATAATAATACATTCAAAATTATTTAAAGCAAATATGTCAGGAACTGTTAAATTTCCAAAATATTGCACAAACTACGATGTTAAGTTGTCATCATCGAGACATCTGTTGAAGGTCTTCCAGTCAAATTGATTCTGCAAACAGCATAAGGTAACACATAACTTTCATAAATTGCCATGGTGCAAGATACAGGATCACTAGAGTTTAGAACGAAACCCGAGGTACGATCTGAAGTGTACTAAGAAAGAACTGCTTGAATTGTAACATACATAACTAGTGCATTAAATGGGTCAAATATAATTTGGGTCATGGATCATCTGTAAGAGACACTTCGGTAAGAAGAACTGGTAGCTCTTCAAGAGCAATTTCCATTTCATTGTGAAGCGTATGATGCCAGATCATTTTGATATCATCCAAATTTATTTCAATGCCATGTTCAAACGTGTATTTCTGAATCGACAACATTTACTGATTAAAGATCCTTAAAATCTTCAAAAATATCGAAAAGAACTTATTCAATAGTTATTGAAGTTGCATTTGTAGCAACAATCGATTTAAAATGAACAAACACCTCTTTATCATTACTTAGTTTGTCAATATAAAATAATCATATCCATTTTTTGAGTTAAACCACTGAAAATGTTTACTTAATTTTTAGATTCACAATTGAAATATGAAAAAATGGTTTGTGTCAATTTGTCAAAACCACTTTTCGATTTCTATAGTGTAAAATCAAAGCGCATCTCATTGTACTGTCAATAAGACAATGTTAACTTTCGCAGTTAGGTGTATCAGCGAAAAATCAAAGTGAGTGTGTATGTTTGTATTATATATGATTAGTGATTTTTTTTATATTATAGGAAGCGTATCTCGGCGAGTTTTGGTGTATTACCATATGAAACCATTTTTTTGTCACTTGTTGAGTAAATATTACACAAATATTACACAAATCTGGTATTTTTAGCACTCTTATTTGATATAAAGCATTAATTAATTTTTTTTACTACTTATATATCAGTAACAACATAAATTTCAATTATAAATAATTCGCATTATTAAAAAATATTTTTATTTATATATTATGAATTTTTGGCACAGCAATTTTTTAATTTACAATCTCAAATCAATATAAACAAATTTGCTAACAAGTTCTTATATTAAATTATTTCCTGCCATTAAAAATATGCATTTATTATATCATAAATGATAACATAATTTAGACAGTGTAATTATTGCATTTCACATTCTGTATAAAAACCATAATAATAAAGGTGATATAATGATAATAATAAATAAAAGGATTATTTTATAATATTCTATTTTCTTAACGTCAGATTTATCGTCAATTTGTTAAATAAATTCATAAGAATTTCAAAAAGCTTCTTGATCTTGTTGAGTTACTTCAGGTTTTAAAAGTTGATTATAAATCACATTATTTATGATTTCTTTATATTTCTGAATTAATATAAATTGTAAAAATAAGGAGAAATGTCACTCAGATATAATTTAACTGAAGAATATACTTGAACATTTTAAAAACATTTTTTCTCATAATTTTAATCGTTCAAATTTATCTAATAATAATTATTCTCTTAATTCAAACTTTAATAGTAAAATTTACAAATCAATAAAACAAAGTGCTGCAATTATCCTGACTTTCTAAAAGCTTACTGAGCAAGGAATTGATACAACAATACTCAAACAATTTTTTAAATATTAGTCATTTAATTATTTAAATATTAAAAATATTAATAAGTCCCTTACCTATTTAGTCTTTAGAAGATTTTCTATTCATTTACATTAAAATAAAGATTTAAAAATTTAAAAATAACCTAAAGTTTCATTTAAAATTTCATATCCGAACAACAATAGAACAAATCTTAATCTTTTTAAATTATTAAAATGTTACAAATTAAAATATATAACAATACATATTTATTTATTTTACTAAATAATAATTTCAATTATTTTCATTAACAATATCTAGCGATAAAAATGAAATATTGAATAATAAAAGTAGTAAAACATAATGAAAATTTTGTAAAATTTAATTTTTATATTTAACAAGGTATAACTTTGTTCATTATTGTTGCGTTATCTATTAAGTTTGATTTCATTGAATAACCTTTTCGTTTAGATTCTTTATTAATAAATTTAAATGAGATCCATACATTACTTTCAGGGGCACCTCTTTATTTGAAAATAAATACATAAAAACCAAGAACATGTCAGAATGAAATAAGATTGAAATCAAAATTTGTATTTTAATAAGGGATTCATAAAAAAGGTATTTCATAGAAATGTAAATTTGAGAAAAAGTATTAAATTTGTTAACTATTTTATTATTTTCACATTATAAATGATGATTATTTTTTTTATTTATTAATTTATTTAGACTTATACAAAATTAGTTAAATTAATAAATTTAATTAAACAAGAAAATCAATAAATTTCAAGGGAAAACAAGTGAATTGAGTGGTTATTGATAAAACGAGGAAATGATAAAAAGCTAATACATAAAAATTAATTTTTCCATTTTGCATTCTATATATATATATATATATATATATATATATATATTATATATATATATATATATATATATATATATATATATATATATATATATATATATATATATATATATATATATATATATGGTTTTTAGGTCAAAAGTATTAGGAATTTCCAAAAGACTTATGTAGTTCATGACAAATTGTTAAATTCTTTAAAACATATCTGAGAAACATTTCAATAAAAATAAATTAATTATCAGCATCAAAAGCCTATAAATGTCAATTGAAAAATATATACTAATTTGTTTGAACAGAAACACTTCAAATAAACCTTTACCTTAATTAATTATTTTCAATAAATATTGAAATAAAACAGATTAGTTGAATTTATATGCTTGATAATGGTATAAAAATTAGATATAACCTTAAAATTTATGCTCTGTCAATATTTTTGAAGTTTATGTTAGGATTTTAATAATTTGTCAATAGAAATAAGCTGTCGATCTGATTCCTCGTGTTCAATGATTAAGTATATAAAACTTGAATCTCAACAAAATAACTTTATTTCAAACAAAACCGAATTCACTTAGCAATTTGATAATTGGTCTTGATGTGGTAGACATCCAATGCAAATTACAACACAAACAGGTTAGGATAACAACTTGATTCACTTCGTTTCTAGTTTATCTTATAATTCAATTAAATAGTCACCTTTTTTTGAATCAACTAACTTAGCATTTTAACTTTACTCGTCTTTCTATATATGTGAGTTTCCCACTCTCCCTCCCCATTAATTATCTGGTCAAGCTGGGGCTGTCCAAACTTTTGCCCATACAATATTGAGTTTCATTTCTCTTATTAATTTATTGGCCAAATAGGCTGAAGCTTCGCATGGTAAAATATTTATTCAAAATTTGTTTTGTTTTTCACAATTTAATTTATCAAAACATAAATTTGACGTTCAGCTATATACTCACTGATTTGTCTTAAAAATCAATTAATTAATTAACTACTTTGTTTTTTGGGTTTTACCCTTCTAGAAATCTTTCATCGATTTGAGATTATATTATACGTCTTCAAATTTTATTAGCTACCGGTTACCACTAAAAAAATTGATTTTTAGTTTTTTCGAATTTTAATTAACTTTTAATCGATTTGGATTATTTAGAATTTTCCTTTTTCATCTCATACAATTTGTGCATCCCCAACAATTGGTATAGAACAGGCCTGTTAAACCTTTTTATACTAAAGATCCACTATTTTAATCCAACTACCTCGAGATCTACCCATGTCCAAATAATTTAGATCTTCAATTAGTATAACTTCAGTTTATTTTACTTCATATACAAAAATAATAAAAACATAACAAAACAATTCAAACAAATAAAAAAATTAATTAATTAATTATTAATTTTAAAAAAATATAAGAAAAAATCATATATTAATGTGATCCTTTGGCACTGGTTTGACTTAGCAACGTGGATTCGAAGTCCTCTTGGAAACTCCTAAAGAAATTTTACTTCACTCGGTTCCTACTTAAAACACTTTTTTTAATTTGCACAATTTCTTTTTCAGAATTTAAGATTTTTAGTTTGTAGGTGACGATCGACCGAAATTCGTGTCGCTATTCGCCTGGTTCATCAGGCCTGGTATAGCATATTTGTTGTACTTGTAAGATTTTTTGAGTAATAAATTTGCTTAGCAGTTAATGATTTAAACAAATTTTATCAACATAATATATTTATGTGAATTTATGCTGCCAAATTAAAAAGTTTATTATTTTAACTTAATATTTAAAAAACAATTTTAAAAATATCGTAAGGATTCAAACGAGTAAAATCTAGTTTGCAAAACTCTACAGGTTCATTTAGAATAAATTCAACTCATTTATTTAAAATTTTTGCTCATTTTACTTTGCTCTCAAAGCCTATTAAAGCATTTCACTGTTGAAAAACAATTAAAATAGCACGGTTAATTTAATTTTGTTATAATGAATTTAATTGGATTTCTATCTCAAGAAACTTTCTACTTTAAATTGGCATTTTTCGGTGTTTAAAACAGCGCATTCTATTAAAATAATTCAAATTATATTTTTTGAATACCATTTCTTTTGAAAAAAATTTGGTTTTTGTTAAAATCATAAACATTATTTGAAAAACTGTAGTTTAATTCTGAAAGTTTCATATGAAATTATATTAACATATAATTCTTTTCAACTGAAATACATTTATAAAAATGGAAATAATTTGTTTATAAATTTTACTATTCTTTTTATTTACTAAATTATAATAGTTATAATTTGTTTCCTTATGAGTAAAAATAATAATAATAATAATAATAATAATAATAATAATAATAATAATAATAATAATAATAATAATAATAATAATAATAATAATAATAATAATAATAATAATAATAATAATAATAATTATAATAATAATAATAATAATAATAATAATAATAATAATAATAATAATAATAATAATAATAATATTAATAATTATATATATTTACATTTTTGTTAACTCAATTTCATTGTCCAAATGTACGGCTATTATAGCATTAATTGTTTTAATAATTAATTTCATCTTCTTTTCTCTTTCACTGAACTGAACTTTATCTAGAAATATTCCAGTATTTTTGGGTCTGTAAATATTCGAATTCTTATGTTTGCCTGGCAATGTTGGCAAAACCCGAAACTTCAATATTTATTGCATTCACATTTAAAGAATGTTTTTATTTCTTTTACATTCTTTGTCTTCTGCATTCTAATTTTGCCTTTGGTAATGATACGATAAATTATAAGATAAGCCATTAATTCATTTTCACTTTCCCAATGTTTCAATTTTTCAACTATATAAAAATGTATTAGAGACCCTTTTTTTACTTATTTATAAATATTTATTTAAAAATTCTTAACATTTATTAAATAAAATTTTAAAAATTAATTGCTTTAATATTATTTAAACAAATAATTTGTGACGAATAATATAAATAATAAATGGTAATAATGATAAATAATAACATATACTTAGTTATAATAATTACTTTAGTAAAAATTTAAATTAATTTATAATACATTATTTACATTATATAATTTTCCAAATCAATTAACAAAACGAATAATACACTTAAAGGAATATTATTATCAATTCAAAGAAATGAATGAAAGTATAAAAAAAGTTCTCACAATAATAAAGATTTATTAAAATTAATAAAAAAAAGAAAATTTGATGTAATTATAAACATATATTTGATTGCCCCTACCGTTTTAATTTTTTGAGTATTGTTGCCTGACTGTTTGCTTGACTAATTCTGACATGATAATTTATGTTGATCAGGCAATAAGAAAAAAGAAAATGAAATTGAATGCCCAAAATAAAAATAGTTGGATAACGGTGACAAATAACCAACTTGGTAATTTTACCACAATTTCTAGCATGCAAACAAAAAGTAAAATAATTTCATTTGTTTTTTATTCTGCCAATTGTTTGTTTTCCTGCTATTTAATTTAGAAAATGTTTTTTCAAGCATTTTTGGTGTCAAACGATTTATTATTTTTTAAATGTTTATGAAAAATAAATTAATAGTTATAATAAATAATAATTAAATAAATAATCGAAATATTTTAACGTTTTTATCAAATTTATTATACCTTGGTTTTATTTTGTTTTACGCATCACAGATTGTATCGACTGATTGCAGTCTAATTTTGATTAATTGAAATCATTAAATTTCACAAAAAATCCACAATTTTTTTCAAATATCAAATCAGATCATTTTCGTCTGAATCATTTGTCATTATGTTGATTTTTCGTTCCAGTCATGTGAAATTTTTGTAGTTTTAGAATTCAAACGGAAACCAGAAGCCCAGTTAGTGTTTAAAATGAGTTGAATTTAATTTATCAGGATTTTAAAATTTTCTCTTCAGTTCAATGGCCATTGAAATTTACACATTTTCTATTTTTCTTACCGAAATTTATTGTACGAAAATAAAATAAAAAGATTTATGCAAAAACATTTACACAAACTATTGAAATTTGCAAAATGAAACAAAAAAGTTACATAATAATAATTTTAATAAATTTATAAATTTCATAGTTTAATACAATTACAATACATTATAAGAATGAGCCACTGAAATATTCGTTTTACGATACATTTGGACAGGATTCCTGTCAGATACAATAAAAAAAACAAATAGATATTATAGATATAATAAAAAATTATACAGATATATCAATTTTAAAAAATAATTCTTAATTTAATTTAAATAATCGATTCTTTTTTTCATTTTAGACTGTTTTAATAAATATATTCAAAAATATCAAAAATGTTTTATTGTAATTTTTAAATTTAAAAATATTTAAGTAGAAATTAAAAATTATTTAACTTAATAATTTAATACATTTGAAAACCATAAAAAATCACAAACCTAAATTTTAATCATCCAAGCTATTTACATCCACATTTTTTAATAAAATATTAAATTCAGACATGCCTATTTCATTCATATGGTCTTTATGGTGTCCATCAATATTGGTAACGACTTTTGGTCAACAATATTCAAGAACATGACTACAAAGATAACAGGAAGTTTCTCCAATGTATGTGACATTAGATATCTTTACAAGTAAATTGATAAACGATATTCATATATATAATCCAACGAGAGTTTAATATTTCTTAATAAACACATTGCGTCCTTTATATAAATAATAAATTAATAAAATTTGTATACCGTGTTTATTAAATCTTTAATGTCTTAAATATCTTATTAGACAATGACTGAAACCTTTCTAAATATATCGTAAAACGGATGTTTGAGTAGTGCTATCTAATAATAAAATCATTACAATTTTTATGTAATTATTTAATCAAAGTAAACTTGTAATAAATTTTAAAATTTTAAATCAATTTTTTCTTTAAATATTTTTTTACAACATAAAAACAATTATTATTAAATGTCTTTTGTAAGAAATAAGGAAATTTAAATGTTTTTTAGAAAAGACAAAATAATAAATATAATCTTCCAAACTGATAAAGAACTGGTTGGATTAAAATAAGAAGTTTAAATTACTATTTTTGAATTTATTTATAGCAGTTGATATATTCTTAGAAGTCATATATTGACTCTAAAATGCAAATTAAAACTTAAACTTCCTTTTAGAAATTCACTGAAACAGTGCCTTAATATATCTATTAATGTGTAATCATTCTCCTTGTAGGAAGGACGGATGAAAAGGGATTTTTATACATATCTACAATTATATACATTGATTACATAATAAAAGTATATATTGCTTTGTTCTAATTAACATTGATATTTTTATCTAATAGCCAGAAATATTAAGATTATCAAATTTCAACAGTACTTTTAGTCATAGTTCAAAAGAATCTAAATATATAATGCAATTTTTGCAACATCTCTATATATATTATCATTAAAGGAAATAATAATATGTGAACACAAAATAAAATTAAAGAAATAAAATAAGATATTAATTTAAAATGTTATCGCATTGTAATTATACAATAAAATATAATTAAATAGACATTGAAGTTACAAAAATGACAGTACTCATTTTGGGAATCAACACATTAAACAAATTAATTTCATTTGTTACGATGGTATAATTATAAACTATTTTGAAGATATAAAAATAATTTAGATAATATTTTAATCGAAAAAGTAAAATATTTTTAATTTCATATTTGTCTTTTATTTTATCTTAAGTTCACCTTTATTATATTTTGTATATCATTTTGTTAATTTAAAGCAATTCACCTACAAAAAATCCTTTTATTATCAAGAAAAAAATAAATTTTCAATATTGATATTAAAAATAAATATTAATTAATCTTTTAAAATTAATTGAAAAAATTGATATTAAAAGTTCAAACAAAATATTTTGGTTCAAATGCATAAAAAAGTTGAAACAGTTAAAAATTTAATTTATTATATTAAAACAAAAAATTATAATGGATTGTTTGCTAAATAGAGAATCAAATTTACCCTTTTTTTCTTAAAAAATTTAATTAACGGCAAAATTTCCATGTCAATTTCAATTAAATTTATTTTAATGGAACTCTAGAGATTTGCTCTAGACATCAAAATAAATCAGCACTGTGTAAAATATCGGAATGCTTTCCAAATACTAATTTAAATGCAATTAAATTCTAGAACACAAATCGTTCAGTTTATAAATAATGTAAATTACAATAACACAAACTGACAGCTCAGTTGATTATATTAGATTGATTATTATGCAATTTTAATCTTTTCTAGATTAAATTAAATTGTTGTTTTAATTTCTGTGTTGGAAAACGTTTTTACTTGACATTTAGACATTTATTTAAGGTTTTGATGAACAAGCATCGATATTATTCTAAATAGACTATTAAAACAAATAATTAAAATTAATGTTATTTTCGTAGAAATAAATCTTAAACTTATAAACTAATTATAAAAATAACATTTCACTTTTGATTAGTTTTCATTTACAATTTTGAATTCTTTCATTTATTTTTAGACTTAAAATCAGTATATAGATTCCCATAGTATGAATTAAATGAAAATATAAGTAATTATAACAGTAAATTTCTTTGAGATTTAATTAGACAACCTTTGAAAGTGTAATTATGAAGTTTAAAATACTTTTTTTTAAAACTTAAAAAATATTTTAGGTTTTGAGATATTAAATTTGGTAAATGGTTTATGCAAAAATATACAGTATATTCTACTTTTTAAGATTGTATCTGAGTCGTGTTGTTTGCACTTTGTGTTTATTAGAGAATATCAAACCCTACTAAGATTTTGTTCGGATCTTGGTTATCAACTGAAATGGCATATGTGTGAACACAATAAAGGTTTAAAGAGTAAAGTGATTGCAAATAATTATATGTTTGTGTTTATATCGTCGTATTTGATGTGGTACATGGAAAAAACATAGTGTTATGTAAAAATATTAAAAATGTATATAAAGAAATATAATATAAACATATAAATCGCATTGTTTTGGAAAAATTATTTTAAGAAAAAATTGTTTCGGAAAGAGTCATTATATATTTCATGAAAAATATGTAATTGTCAATTATTATTTTTGCCCTACCAAACCCCGGGTCTTACCGTTTTTTCGTTTCTACCTGGTGTTGGCAGTGACTCTGTCGAATTATATATTATAAGAAATATTCAATTGGCGTTGTCTAATATTTAAATCAGTGCCACGTTTATGTTTGTTTTAATTATTGTTATTATTGTAATTATTATTATTATCATTGTTATTATTATTATTATTATTATTATTATTATTATTATTATTATTATTATTATTATTATTATTATTATTATTATTATTATTATTATTATTATTATTATTATTATTATTATTATTATTATATGTCATGATGAAATTATGATATTATAAAAATAATAGATGGTAAATATCGTAAATAAAATAGATTTTCCAAACTTTCTCATTTCGTTAAATTAAGAAGATATTTCTTATTCCCATAACTGAAGGAAAAAATTAAAATTTCTACGTGACATTTTTAAGAACTTTTAATTTACAAAGAAGCCGATATTTTTTATTATAATTAAATATTTTCATCTACAGTTTAATATTTGAAATTATAATAAAGACAAAGTTATGGATAAATACTAAACAGCTAGAAGATATTTTCAAAATTAGAAATTAATTTTTATCTTTTTATAAAATGTAATTTAATAATTTCAATGTTAAGGCTTAAATTGTTTTTATTAACCTACTTTGAATATGTTAATATTTTGAAAATATTTGTTATTTTGAAAAATATAAGCTTTTAACCTCTCTTTTCTAACAAAATAGTTTTATATTATCATCGTCATTTTCACAATATTATTCAATAGACTATAATTTCTATATTTATTCATTATATTCTTAGACAATCCGTATCTTATCTTGTAAGTGTTAGAAAAAAATTATATCACTTTATTATTTGTTTGAATACGTAAAATATCAAATATATCATAATTTTCTAAACTAGGAACATTTAATACGACAACAATTGATCACATTTGTAATTAAATGTTTCATTATTTTTTATGAATTAGTAAGAGCTTACCAAAGGGTCATTTTTATTATAAAAGAGTTTTTAGTAGCAAAGATATGAAGTAAATAATTATTACAATGACAAAAGCGAGTTTACAGAAAACTGGGCCGCAAAAGGTAATATTTTTTGGGACCTTCTAAACATATAGATTGAGAGTCTACGTTTTGGGGATCTACAGCCTAAAATTCAAAACGACATTTTTACACTAAGAATTACGATGACATTAGACTAAAATTTTCAATATTTTAACTACAGCAAACGACCTAAATAATGACATAAATAACAAGGTTTTATGTAATGCGAAAGTGTAAAAATTTTAAATATACTTAAAATATATATTTAATATTTAAAATAGATTATTAAAGTCTTAATTTTAATATTTTATTTATTAGATTTATTTATTATATTTATTTATTATATTTATTTATTATTTTATTCGATTGAGAGACCTAAATCGTGCGCTTCTGCATAATTAGTCATTTAGAAGTTTTCTACAAAGAGAAAAGAATTTTAAATATTTAGCACATGTAATTAAAAAAATTTTATTGATCTAATATTTAAGTCTGTTTCAAAAAAATTAAGTTATTTATATTTATTAATAATATTATTATTAATTATTTTATTTTATTAATGCCTATTACTAATACTTGTAAAACTTATTACATGATAAAAGTTTTTGAAAAATCCTTCATTGCTTAAAAATTGAAATTTTTTTTATAAATATTTTTTCTTTATATTCTCCAAAAAAGTTAATTAGTATTTTTACGTTTCATTTGAAATTAATTTTAAATGATAAATTTTAATTGATTTCTCTTTATGTCGCAAAGAAAAGTCTGCTTATACATCAAAAAATAATTAAAATATCGATTAATTGTTTTTTGTGATACAACTTTTCAAAACTCATATATTATTATTATTATTATTATTATTATTATTATTATTATTATTATTATTATTATTATTATTATTATTATTATTATTATTATTATTATTATTATTATTATTATTATTATTATTATTATTATTATTATTATTATTATTATTATTATTATTATTATTATTATTATTATTATTATTATTATTATTATAATATAATTTTAAAAGTCTTTTCAAAAATGTAATTAAATAAATTTTTAAAATCATGGAATTATGAAAGTTAATAGAAATAATAGTAATGCAAATCTTGAATAGAAATATATATATTTATTCATTGTCCAAGGGCTAAGGATTAGCATAGTGCTTATTTGTATAATATTTTTTATAAACTAAAGTAGAAGACATGGAGCTCTATTATCATTAACGTTTATATTAATTTTAAATTTAATTGTTTTATAATTATAATTATTAAAATATTTTGCTTAAAAATTACACAACTAAATTGTTACAACATAATAAAATAGATTTCAAAGGTAATCAAACTGCAAGTTTTGGTTATTTATGACGTTGTTACTGACAGACTGTCTATATTTAATTTGTGAAGTTTTTAAAAGGATTCCAATTTCATGAAAAAACCTCCTATATAATTTCCTCGTTGTTTCTAAATGGAATTTGAATATCCAAAGATTAATATTTAAGGGAAAATTGGTTTATCAACGATTCAGAAAATCGACACCTAATTCACAGAATGGTTGAATAAAGTTGAATAATCTGTATAATGTTGATAATAATAAATCTATAGGAAAGATATAATTATAGTTAAAATATGTTGTAATTTTGTGGTAGACTGATCACCTTTTCTAAAAGTATTCGTTTATAAAGAAAAAATAATAAAATTGTTATCAAAACATTAATCAATATCAAAAATGAAAAATATAAAATTATTGTAAATAATTCGATTTGTATCGTTACAAACTAACGAATATATTTCAAGTAAAATGTGAAAAATTAAATTAATTATTTCAGACTTAATAGTTTTAATAAAATTCGCCGTTAAAAATTGCTGGCAATTTTTTTCTATAGATTTTGAAATTCTTTTTGGTCATTCATAATCAGAAATAATAAAATTAAAATCAAAATCATTTCAAATAAGTTTACAAAGCCCCTTGGTCATAATATGACAGATTATTACTAAATTTAATTATATTTTGATTTTTATTTTAAAAAATTTACAATCTCATTTTATATTCATTTTTGTATTTGGTAATAATTGAAAAAAATAAAAAAGCAAATAAATAAAATAAATATTTATAAAAAACTATATCTAATTGTTATATTTTCATGTGTTTTGTTGTTATATTTTTAGTTTTAAATATTTAATAATTAACAAGATTGTTGAATTGTTAAACACAGTCGGGTCGGTAGCAAAAATCTGCCTTCGAACAGTCGTAATGAATGAGACTTATATTTATATTATTACAAAAAAAGATAGAATTAAATAAAAGAAACAAAACAAAACAATTAAACTTAAATAAATAAAAATTATTTCACCGTATTTGGAATTGGGTTGGAAATTCGTTGTTCTTCAAACTTCATCAAACTTTTTTTCAAATTTAGTTTTCAACTTATTTTTTAAAAAATTTATATTTATAATCTCTAATTGTAAGTTTTTTACATTTTTCATTTGTTTAAGACATAATATTTTTCTACTAAAAGAATTTCAATTAATCTATTTAAACAACACTAATAAAACAAAGTATGATATTTTAATAATAAAAAATTAAATTTTACATCTATGTAGTATTATGTGTTTTACGAGATTAAAATATATTGTAATATTTTATTTATCTTGATTCATGCTTAAAAGAAAAGAAATTTTTTATTTAAAATTATTTTTTCTACTTTCTAAGTAGTATTGAAAATTGATTGTTTTTAATAAAAATTATACAATTCATTTTAGTAAAAAATTAAAATATAAAAACCTTTATAATAAAAAGAATTATAATAATATTACAGTTTCATTAATTAATTACAAATTAATTGCACATTAATTAATTAACGAATTAATCACACATTAATTAATTAACGAATTATAAAATGAAAATAACAACAACTATATATGAGGTTTATTAAATAAATTATAAACTAGATTTATATAAATATTCTTATTACAGTTTTTGATTTCAGATCAAGATTTTCAAAATAGACATAATTAATGAAGTCACAGAAGACCAAAGAAAAAAAGAAAAATCAATGAATGATTGTTTTTAATAAATTATTTAATTTATTTAAATAAGAAAAAACTAAAATTAATTCATTAATTTATATTGGCTATTGACGTAAAAAACATTTTAGAATTTAACTTAATAATAAATTTTTATTTGAAAAATAAAGAAAGAATAATTTTTAAATATTAATTGATGCATTTTGCATATTTCAAATCAGATGTTTATCCATGGTGTTTTTCGTAATTTTTGTGTTAATTCCTAAAATATTTGTTTAATATTTTTTGAATTTTGAATTATGAGAAATTATAAAAAATAATTACAAATAAATAAAGTATAAATATACTTTTTATTCACGAAATGAAAATGTTTTTATTGTTATAAAAATCAGTGGAAAATAACAAAATTTTTAAAACATAAAATGCGATAAAAAATATTTTTTTGAATATTTAAATCATCAGAAATATAAAATAAATATCTGATAATTTAATTTAAATGTATAAAGAAATCTATGTCATAAATTAAAAACAAACTGAGAACATAATATAAAAGGTATTTATATAATTAATTGAAAATAATACTGTAACAGACAGTTGCTTGAAAACAACAAGATATTATGATAAATCAGGTTTGCTTTATAAACTTCTTCTTCCTCTTCTTCTTCTTCTTCTTCTTCTTCTTCTTCTTCTTCTTCTTCTTATTATTATTATTATTATTATTATTATTATTATTATTATTATTATTATTATTATTATTATTATTATTATTATTATTATTATTATTATTATTATTATTAATAATAATAACAATATTAACTAGTTCAATACCATGAATGGCAGAAATATCCGGTAACCAAAAGTAATTATAATACCTTATATGCCGGCAGCATAACATTGACTCAATTATAAATTAAAAAAAATAATTATATCTTTAATTGATAAAACCAAAAAAAACCAAAAAGCTAACTCAAATTCAAATTCCAAAACTTTTTTCTTTAGGGTCACTTGCCTTATTATCAAAAGGTTTCTTTGAGTATCATGAAAATTAGATTAATTATGATTTGTGATAAAAATAAAACTTCATTTTTTGCTCTGATGAAGAACGCGAGTAGTTGGATAATAATTTCAGTCCTAGCAATTAATAATAATAATAATAATAATGATGATAATAATAATAATAATAATAATAATAATAATAATAATAATAATAATAATAATAATAATAATAATAATAATAATAATAATAATAATAATAATAATAATAATAATAATAATAATAATCCTATTACTTTACATATTCTTAAATGAATTTTTAAATTCAGTGTAAAAATATATATTATTGTATCAATGATTTATCTTACAAATTATCTCATGCGAGTAACTTGTGAAACCTTGGCAATCAGTTCGCTGCCAATAGCAGATTTATTAATATTATATACAAATTTTTATTGCAGCTTTATTTCTGATAATTAATATTTTACGACAACATAAACATACGAATATTATGATAATTGAATAAATTTAATTAGTAAATAATATTTTTATCTATCGGCAAGTATTAGAATAATATTTATTAGAAATTGTGAAATTTCATAACAACTGGAAATGACTAGATGTTTGTTTTGTTAACTTTTATCATAAACTGATAACAATTTATTTATATGTTTAAAAAGATTTCCTGTCAATTTATCAATAATTCCATCTTTCACCTAGCATCAAGATCGAAAAAAATAAATAAAAATTAGAAAAATTATTAGCTTTTTCTATTGAAAACTCGATAATAGAAATTTCATTAATAAAGTTTTGAATTCAACTTTTTTCTAGATAATTTTAATGAAACTAAATTTTGTTAAATGACATTTTTTAAATGAAATTATTTCAATCTTTATTAATTTAAATTTAATATAATCTTTAGAGAAATAAATAAATTTTTATTTATTAATTTATAAATCATTACTTCTTAATTCTTTTACAGAAGGAAGTTGACTTTACTTTTCCTAGAAAATAAAAGTGAAATTTACCATGAAATTTATTTCAATATTTCTAATTAAAAAAAAATATTTTATATTTTAATAAAGTAAGAAATTAATTTTAAATCAACTCTGTTTAACTAGATAATTTATTAATATTTCAATGTAAAATTAACAATAATATCTAATAAATAATTATCTTTGTTTCAATTTCAATACTTTGAATAAATTATTATTTTGATAATGTTACATTATTACAATCTAATAACAATATACTTTTGCAATATTTTGCAGATATTATTTTTACTTTACAATTTTTACTTTACATGAATAGAACCTTTAACTTATTGTTATTTAATCTTATTACAAAACAACTATGCTTTAGCAAAAACCCAAGTATTACTGCGAATTCTCCAACATTTAAAGACATATTCAATCCTATTTCTTAATAATTCAAGTGGGTAACAGGTAACGAAAAAGTAATTGACCGAGCATATTTGAATGAAATTTGCCTAAATTATTGAAACTTACATAAGCAAGATCTGGAAAAGTGTGTAAAAGAGTTGGAACCACACACTATAAAAGTACTTAAAACATTTTCTGAAGGGAAAACTTGAAATAAAACGTAATTCAATTACTAAAGTCTTATTCAAAGGAAATTTATCGAAAGAAGCAGAATCAAAACAAATATGTTCAATTCAAAAAATGTATAAAAGATGCAGAAACTGTTTAATTTAACGTGGCAGGGTTTGGAAATAATTTATGTGCTTAAGTTATAAAAAATGATCGATAGAACATCTTTGAATAAAGAAATGTAAAAATAAAAATCAGACTGATAAAATAAACAAATTTGAAAAGATCAAAATTATAAATGTTAAGAAAAAAGGCAAAATTTCAGTCAAGGTTTTTATGCAGTTAACTAATTTGAGGTTTACCTCAGTAATGGAACGGTCAAATGTTGGAATTAAATCATTATGGTAAATATCTTTATGTGCTTGTAATTTTTCTAAGATAAATAACTTCCGTTTTTGGAATGAAATTGAAAATAACTTTTTCAACTCTGGCAGAGATCAATCGCGCCATTATTGGTGGATACCTCAATTAGAAATAGTTTGTAAATAAAAAATTCAAAACAATGTTCAATAATATATTTCTTATGTTGACAAAAAACTTTTTTTCAAATTTCACCACTGATTTCCTTTCAATTGACATTGTATTTATTAAAAAACTGGACTATGAATAAGTTAAAACATCGATATCTAATAAATTTTAAATAAAAACAATTATACATTCTTTGCACACTAATTTATTTAAACACTGAATTATAACAAAATAAATATATAATCTTATAGATAGAAGCGAAATCATTTTAGATAACTCTAAAAATTTTTTCAAATGTATTATATATTTTATTTTAAAATTATTAAGAATATTATTATAATATGGTATACTTCTTTAATTGTTTCAATTGAATATTCAAACAAAATATTTTTATTCAAAAAATGCCAAACACCTATATTCTAAAACAAATTTACAAAAATAACAAAATATTTCAAAAAATCAAAAATTAAAATTGTACAATTGGCGGAATTTAGTTAAATGTAACAGACTAGTACATATAATTGTCTGGTTTTGCATTGGACGTATTAAAACACTTCATAATTAACAATGACATATAATTAACTATTGTTTCACTGAATGTTTATTTTAGTTTTTAAAATGTTTTTAAATTATTTTAAATTTTTTGATGTAATATTACAAATGATTTTAAATTTTAGCAAAAGTATCCTCATTAAAAAAGTTGGTACATAATTAGTATAATTTCATGAAATTAAAAGTTACCCAAATATACATTTTAAATAGTCGAATTTCTACTTCAAATCGAACAGATAGTTGATAAGTCTTTGCATGAATTTTTAATGTGTTGTTATGACTACCGTCATGTTTTTTTGTATGAAAATAATAATTTCATTTTAACACGAAAAAACGGAAGACTTCTACATTTGTTTTTATATTTCAAAATGTGTATTTAAATGATTTACATTTTCTAGGACATGCAAATTAAACTAGTTGATGGGAAATATTTATAATTACATGAAAAACTATACTTTTCAAATAATAATTTTCTTTAATGTTTTCAGTAGTTTAATTTTAAAATAAGCTTTAAAGAAATTTTTTAAAAACTATTTTAATTTTAACACTATCCTAATTGATTTATATATTCAGATATACATTAAGCATGTGATTAAAATTAATTTACTTAAACCGAAAATAAATATTTTTTATTTATTGCTATAAATCATCAGAAATACTAACAATACATATAAGGTGTTAATAAATTTAACAAAATAAAATGTGAAATCCGTCATTTTCAGGTGGCGATAGTTTTAATGTCAAATAAGAATTAAATATTGACTTTAAACAAAAGCTAATTTGGGTACTTTTGTCGTATTTCCCCACAGTTAAATAAATGTTAAATAAATAAATAATTAAACAAAAACAACATCTCTAAATAAAAAATATATTGAGTACAATTAATCCCCATATGACCTGTACTCGTAATACTTTATTGGATAAACTCAGACTATATGTAAATTATTTAATTATTTAATTGTGCGGAAATACGACAAAAGTACTCTCATTTGAATATGTTGTATTATTACTTAAAAGTTGAAAATATATTAAAAAAATATTTTATTTTTGTTAAATTATTTCAATTATCAAAAATGGAATTTAATTCCTTATTATAAAGAAGGAATTGAGCTTTTTATTTATTAATGTGATCTTAAAATTCAATGGTATTAATTATTAATTTTAAGTGTTTTATTTTAATTTTAATTTTTTTCATTTTCGATTTAATTTATTTTAATTTAACACACATTTATTGCACCTGTTTTTTCAAGTGTTATTTCATCTTATTTGATTTGGAAAAGGCAGTGCAAAAAAATACACGATATTCTATATGTAGTATTTATAGAAAATGTAATAAGATTAGTTAACAATAGGTGAAATGATCTATTAATGATAAACGATCAGTATATTACCTACATCTGTTTCTACCGAATAAATAATAAGCTATTATATAACCTGAGAACCCAGGCATTCAAAAACTAAACTTGATTTTAACAATTGTATACATCCCCATTTCCAAATTGAATTATTTAATTGTTGCTTTACTATTCTGTAAAACTTAAATGATCAAACTACAGAAACAGTATGGTTTCTAAATCGTAGAAATCATTTCATTTTATCCAAAACTAATTCTACCTTTACGTGTAGGTCTACGCTTGATAACATCATGTATTGCTTTACACATTGATGCACATATTTAGGGAATAAATCAAAAAGATTATAAAAACAGTTTTAAAAATATGAAACCAATAGCAACTTATTTTGATATTTATTTAAATATTATGAAACTATTAGCATTTTTGAAATCTTATAATTAAGTATTAATAAGTATTAAATATTATTTAGTTTTTTCAATTTTACAAGTACAAAAATATTATGGTTAATAAGATTAAACGCTTCAAACCATTTTTTAATTTATGAAATAACACAGCTCACCAAGAAAAAGGTCTAGAGAAAATCAAAACATTTAGGGTTTTAAATTAAAAAAATCTTATAAATACAATAATTTTTTAAATAAAATATTATTTTATAAAATATTACCTATTCTTGAAAAAAATCAAATTGATCATCATAATTGGAGCAATTGTATGGCATGATATAAAAATAAAAATAAATGTGTTATAATAGTAAATGAAATAAATTATTATTTTTAAAAAATTTTTATTATAGTGTAGTTTCAATTCTTGCAATTGTTACTGCATTAGGTAAAAATATAAAACTGCAATATCTTTCTGAATTGAGGTTTCTCACAAGTTATGTAACCCTCTAATTTGTATAGTTGTTTTTACCGAAGATCCGATCAGATTCTAATAAAGTAATGTTACATTATTACAATTTAATAACAATTTTATTTTGCAATATTTTGCAGGTATTATTTTTACTTAAGTAAAATATTTTTTATATCATACCTTTTTAGTAAGAAAATACTTTATATTCAATTAATGAATTACAAAAATGTCTTGCAAATCTCAAATATTTTATTATAATTTACCTAATATATATACCTAATATATATATATTACAGATTTAAGAAATACCTAATTACCACACTGATATTATATTAATGTTGACTAATGTCATCAGCCAAAAACTTTGTTGACTATTCATGCACATGCGGGTCTATTGTAGGTATAAGTATATTTAAGTATATTAAGTATATTAAAATTTAAGTATATTTAAAAAAGTATATAAAATAAATCAGATTCTAATAAAATAAATTTCCTTTTTAATTACCCGGAATGTTTTTTATCATAACTAATATATGATTTCCCTATCAATTTATATACATTTAAGTTAATAAATCTTCTTGAAGCCCAATCAAAGATACTCAGTATCTAAATTTTGCTTTTAAAAATATTTTAACTGACAAAAGATAAATGAGACAAATTCAATAAGAAAAAACGATAAATTCCATTCGAAAATACTTGAAAAACATTCTATTTTAAAATGAATTTAGGGAAAAAATCTAAATCAATCTAATTAGATAAATGATACAGTAAAGCATAACAGACTCATTAATTCTGCAAATATATCATATTTTATTGTTGCTTTTAATGTCATTTTATATAATATTTGAATAAATTTGTATAGTAAATCTTTTAGCATTTCTTTTAATATAATAAAATCACAAAAATAACATGTCAAATTGTGATTTCTGTATACTTTTTAAATCTCATTTTTTAAAATTAATTAAAATTCCTTAAATTACACGAAGAATAAATGAAGAATAAATCATTCTAAAATTATTTAATATTTTCAATATTATTTTATTATAAAAATATAATTAAAAATCTAAATATAAACAAAAAATGCAATTTTATTCATTATGATCTAAATATTTAAATATTAAATAAAATACAATAAATAAAAATATTAAAACATAACCAAAAAGTAATTAAGGTTTTTCAAAGCATTAATTATATAATTAAAGATAAAAACTGCGGCTTTTTTAATACGTTTGTGGGGCACCAAAAATCACTTCATATTCTACTCAAAAATAATTCGTGTGGATTTTTATATTGAAATTCATATGTTTTTAAAAAAGTTAAACGATTTTAAAAATGAATAAATGAGAACAAAAATTCTGAAAAAACTAAAATTACTAAGTCGAATATGAAATATCGAAATGAATAATTTAATACAAAATTATGAACTAAATCATTTCTATTTCGAAATATTCAATTATGAAGACAAAATTAAAAGCAAAAGTAATATTATTTAATGTCCTATAGGAAGGATTTAAAAATGATCAAAATTATTGCTGGGATAAATTTTTCACTATTTTATTTTCTCTATTTTTGATTGAATTTTATTAAAATTCAAATTATTTTAAAAACTAACATTTTACTCATGAAATATGAAGTTTTAAATCATAAATCAAAAATTATTCAAGCACATTTAACAGTTTAACCAATAAGTTGTAAAGATATATAGTCAAAGATGGCACTTAGTAAAATATAAATTGAATTAATTACCGACTCAAAGAACATAATTTGGAAGAGGAAAACTATTAGAAATGTATTGTCTTAGGGGCTACGTCGTTACGATAAGCTAGATAACATAAAAATGATACGAACCCTTTGCAAAAATATGAGATCAGTGAAAAATAAACAAATTTTATCACATATCATGAAATTCATATAATATGTATGACTTAGAAATACATAAATAATACATAAGGTTAAAAATAAAATGATATCATAATAAATAAATTTCAATCTTATAAACATAGATGTATTTAAAACAAATTTAAGTTGTTTTTATTGAAAATCTTCCAAGCATAGTTTGCTTTGCTTTTTTATTATCTTCCTTTACCAACTTATGATATGTAGATTATGACTCACTAATCTTTTGCTTTATTGTCGTAGTTCTTTCAAAGTCTGTGTCCACTTTTACTATTTTAACTACGGCTATTGAGATGTAATTTGGCTCTTTCTTTAATACTTTAAAAGTTGAATAATATGACCCGCATTGAGTTCTCTTTCTTCTTAGTCGGCTCCATTTGACAAATCCACAATTTCACTAACATCTGGGTTAAGAATAACTTCCTTGTTTTGAACTTCGCCTGGCCATAACTTATGCCATACTCTATTCATGCATTAATCATTAATTTCAATCAACGGATTTTATTATGTTATACGGTTTTCACCAATCTTTTATGGATGGTCTAGTTGTCTGAATGCTAAAATCCAACTTCGTCGTTTAAATTATATTATTTTTCGTTATTTTTTATTTTCATCTGCCCATATCTTTTATCCTCGGAAATACTGATTTTTAAATTTTCTATTTTTCCTTTTTTTATTCACCTTGATCTTTTTTACTTAAGATCAAATCTATTTTTCAATGTTACAAAATGTTTTTATCTATAATAATAATATTTAATAATAATAATAATAATAATAATAATAATAATAATAATAATTATAATAATAATAATAATAATAATAATAATAATAATAATAATAATAATAATAATAATAATAATAATAATAATAATAAATGAAATATCTTTGGGAATTTAACTAAATTTTGAAGTCATTTAAATATATGCTTGAAATGTATATTATAGAATGTTATCATATAGTTTGATAATAAAAAGGTATTTCTATAAAATTAAATACGTTCCGAAATCTGTTTTTGTAGATATTGATAAATAATAATAAATAAGGGGTAACAAACTGGTCAAACGCAAAAGATTATTACTCGGTCATAGGTACATTTTTGAATCTTTTTAAAAAAATTACAATCCAAAATTTCTTGTTTTAATTTTTAGAAAATTATTTAAAAATAATAAAAAAAAATCTATTCTTTTTGATAAATGAGAAACCTATGTTATAGGAGGAGAAACAATCTTCCGCTGTGCTTTTTAGAGACGCGATAAGGGAAGAACTGAAACTGATGATGTTATTAGTCTGCTCATTAAGAAAAGAAATTTGGTGTTAAATTCTAAACATTTGATTGTAATCAAGACGAAATGTCTAGATTAATAAACGTTAAAAGGATAATTTGTTAGGGTTAATTTAATGAATCAAATAGCCTGTTTCTATTTGAGAGTTGACAGAAATCTGTTGCGTGGTTCAAATAGGCCATTTATTGCTGTTTTCGCAGTAATTAAATATTTGTTTGATCTGTCTTATTTTGTTTTGTAATTTATATACACATAATTGATGAAATTAAATCAGACTTTCTCAAATGTCACTTGTGAGAACCACGAAGGAAAATTATTTATTTGCATAATTAGGTTTGATATTTCAACGCTATGAAATTTTATATCGAAGTCAAAGGAACGATTTCCATGAAGTTTTTATTAAACCTACTTTTGGATGTTTGATTGTATTAATTTGTTTAATTAAAACAAATATGAAGTTTTGCTTATTCTTTCATACATCTTTTACAAATTTCTTACAAAAATTTGTTTTCAAAACATTGCTAATAAAGATCACAAGCTTCACATAAACAACAAATTTGTATTAAAATATATTATTTCTTTTATCGTTTAATTTTTTTACTTTTATCTTTATAAATAAATTTATTAAAATTTATTAAAAAACCTAAATATTGTTGTATCAAAATAACATGAAAAGAGGTGGATCTATTGTTTTTAAAGAAAACAAAAATATTTATGAAAATATTCAAACAAAATTAGAGAGGATAAATTTTTTGTGCGACTTAATAAATTTCGTTGTTATGGAAATTTATTTCACATATTTTTTACATGTTTATTATAAAGTATTTGTTCAACCAATATTAGATTTTTTATTATTCATGAAAATAAAATAAAATTTAAATTACTTTTTAGATTAGATTTATTAGAATTGAAAATAGATCACTTTTGAAAACTATAAAAGTAAATTTTGTAATTTAAATTTTAATTGAATATGATTTTCAGGTGATTAATAAAAAAATGGAAAAAAAGCTTTTATTTTCAAATTCGGTTTAAAACTAACACAATTGTTTTAAAAATTATTAAGACTTATGAAAACTAAATGTTCGTAGAGGTTCAATTTTAATCCAATTTTGTAAAATCAGGAATTTTGTTTTAATTGATAGGTTCATTTGTGATATGTTTAATGAGTCGAGTATAGAAAGTGAATCAAGTTTCACCAATGCAATTTGGTTTGAAGATAATTTTTCTAAACCAAATTAAAAAATTTCAACATAGAAATTATATTAGTAACCGAGAAAAATTCATTAAAATTGTGAATAAAGAAAATTAAAGAGAATTTACCGGATGTAAAATGACAGTGAATACCTATGAATTTCTGCAAATAGTTTTGTGTTGGTAAATGACTAAACTTTTAATCGTCTATATCTACTCCAAATCTATAATATAGTTTCTATAATATTGCAGTAGAAGCCGCATTTTGTGGCCCCATTTGGCGGAGTCATTTTGGCAGTTATAATCATTCAGAATAATTATTACGTGTTATAATACCACACCGAGAGTAGAATATAAGTACAGAATAATTGTTACATAATTATTTCAAATAAAAAGTGTTTTATTGAAAAAAAGAAGTACCTATTTGATATATCAACAAAATTTCAATATATATTTTATATTGGCACAAGAGGACAAAATGAAGATGCGAATGTCCGTTTAAATCAACGATAAATCACGTACTGCCTTAACAATGCAGAAGAATATTTGCAGATTTTCCATGATGAAAAGGAGACGTTCATTCTCGTTCATTCTCTTAAATAGATTTATACCAAACTCTGCTATTATAAATGGCCCTTGTCCATTATAAGCGGCTGTTACATAAAGAGAATATATTGATCCACTTTGTTCCTATAGGCGGCTGCCATTATAGCCGGATTTCACTGTAATTACATATTTTATAATTAGTTCGTTTTTATCAAAAAAAAATAATAAATTTTAAGGTAACAGTTGCTGTTTTGTTTTTATATAAAATCTGGCGTAAGCTGTTGCGTTGTAACTCCAAGACAAAACCTTAATATATATTTTTTTCGTGTATATTTTATTATTTTAACGCAATTCGTTTACTAGAATTGCGCTATTATCGTTTCACAGCTACGTTTTTTCGATTTTAATACAGATTGGTGGTAAAGGAAGTATTTATAAAATGTGAGTATAATATTATAAGACTAATTTATAAAGTGGGATGTTGGAAATGTTAAATCGGGTTCAATGGATAATAAGGAAAATAATTGCGATACTGTTTCTAGGATAGGTGAGGACATGACATGTCTACACTGAAAACTTTAATTAATCTAAAGAATAAATTTAAAATCTATTCATTGTATATAAAGGGGAATATAATACTGAATGTAAAAATGCACATTTATGCAAGCATATTGACCTCCCAATGATGTCTTTTCCTTATTTTTCTATGGTGAAATTTTAAACATTGTGAAATACGACAAACCGCAAAATAAGGATTATGCCGATTTAAAATGTAAAAAAAACATTTTATGATAAATTGTGGGACTCATTACTCGGTAATGAAATCTATCGTGTAAGTTTCCTGAAAATTAAATTTATTGAATTATATTGTATATAGGTGTAATACTGTATATAAAAACCAATATAAATATTTTCAAATTATTATTTCTATGATGAAAATATTTTGTTATATGTAAAATAAGATTTTGAAAGTATATATGAGAATTTGGTGAATCAGTGATAACAAAATCAGCTACCCTCTGTATGATAT